>JAHWFP010016939.1:21168-50616 GCA_023313725.1 Lithobius niger | reverse complement strand
TTTCCTTGTTGATATAATCTAGTTGCATTTTATTAAAGCCTTAAGAGTTATTTTTGTACGTTTGTTGCCCCCCCCCCCCCCAACCCAAAATAGCGTCAGGGTTTATTATTCGGAAAGTAGTCGATCATTCCAGGAAGCCTACCTAAACTATGACGCAACGTTCTAAGACGTATTAAGTAATATTTATGAAGTGTGTACATGTCGCCAGAATGAAATTCGATACCAGAGATTGACCTTGAGGGAAACAAAGACGAGGACTGCGCAATACGTTAGGCCGTTTTTTTTTTTATTTTGCTTGATCGATGGTAGACACTAGTGCAAACTGTCTTTTTCCGGTAACAACATCAAGATTCCTAGCACCACCTTGATTGGAGTGGGTTGCAGTGGTTGAAATCGTAATAAAGAATTATTTAAAAAAAAAATATGGTCTTTTAAGTCTAAATGCACTACGAGCGTTACGCCGTAACTGTGCTACATATTTTATTATTATTTAAAAATTTAACCGTGGCAAGTGTGTATGCATTGATACCAAGCGTTGCAGAGATTAGTATCGTAGTGAAATTACGTAATGAAATAAACTTTGAGGTCCAATCATGAGGTAAGTACCTCCATGGTCCTTCTGTGCTGTAAAGTTGAAATCCATCATTCTGTAGCATATAAGTACTACAGGCTATAAACATGTTTTCCCGCCGTTTTTATATCGAAATGGGATTGAAACGCTTTGGACATAAAGTAGATTTCTCTCGGCGCAGATGACATTTTGGAACACAGGCCCAGCTAGTACGCAACCGAAACACACAAGATGGCGCCGTTCAAATTGTCACACTATCTTAACGTCTGCTCTATTTTGGCTTTCTACTTGCCTTGAACGTAAGCCTTCAACCGCTACAGACCCATTGGATTTTGATCATCTTAATTTTTTCTGCTCCTGCTTCTGACCTTTTTAAAAAAAAAAAGCCACACCGTTTAGGATCTAATGTTAACAAACCTTGGATATTTCCATTTCTTTGTTTTAATTTTCACAAACTGCTGCATCCAATAATTGTCTTGTATTTATAGGTTTGTAAACTTTTATGTATTATTTCCTTTAAACGGACTTGTGGCACTAATACCGATTAAAAGTTGGGAGAATCTGGCAAATTTAAAGCTATCGAGCACTTTGCGAAGGAATGTACAATGGATGGCATTTCTTTTAACGAAACAAACAAGCCACAGCCTCTTTAATTATTGAGTAAAAATGTAGTACGTCCTCGTGCACCTGGGAGCAAGCTGTAAATGTTAATATCACTGCCACTAGATGGCGCCATGGTATTTTCTTTTAGTGATCATAATAAAACTTGGAACCTGTGTTCGTCCTGCTTCTCTTGTCGCATTGGTTTGAAGGAGGAAAAAATATTGAATGGTCATGGCCTTGGAATGATGGAAGCTTCAGGATGTTTTTATTAATTTCATTCGAGCGTATATGTCGGCATAGGCAATGCTGATATTGCGCGTTATCGTGGAGTGGAAAGTTAAATATTTACTTTGCCAAACATGACGTGGAAGGCCAAAGCAATTGATACTGCTGATTTTTGCACGTGGCTGTGTACAAATTATAATTAGACTGGAACTAGATCCGACTTTTAAAAGATGGCTGGTTTGGTTTCTATCAAGCTTGTGACACGAAGAAAGATTTCATCAGTCGTAGATAAGGCCTGTGACTTGTTTTTTTAATTTATTTTATTTTTTCAATAATTATCAATCTATTGTCTGCACATTACTACAGCGTGCACCTTTGATGAAAACCGGCTGTCTGATATAAAGCAAAAATGCTGCTATTTCACTTGATTGATAATTATTGATAACTGGAAGTCGCGCCCTGGCGTGTCAGTTAATTATGCAAAAATAAATAATGTCGACCATTGCTTGATTCGAAGTAACGGTAGGCCCAATAAGATTGTTGCTCTTGTTTCCATATAGAGCTGAGCGGTAACACTAATGATTTATTCATTGGAGAATTAGTATTTGGAGCTGGGCTACCGCGTGCTTCTTTTACTGGAAGCTGTTTACCAAAACGAAAGTATGGTGTGCTTTTAACTTCTATATGTACTGTCTACGTAAACGAAAAATACACTGTTGAAAGGTAACATTGACGTTGCACCATACTCGTGTTTAGCTCAATTGCTCGATAGAAAAGAAACGAACGGCTAGCTGCAAGGGGCACTGCGTATGCGCGGAGATAAAAACATTAGCGTAGTTTGTCAGTAGATTTCCTGGACCTAAAAATGCTCATTTTTTTTTTGGTATTTGTTGGGATCTGCTGCAATTTTTAGCCACTGGATTCTTGTTTTTTTTAGATTTATAACCTTAATATGTTTCGTAGCGTAAGGAATTGGATAATTTAGTCCTAAAACCGCTTTCACAGCATTGGCATGACTAAAGACGGTAGTTTTTCGCCTCCTTTTTTTCATCCAGTGCACCTTGCCGCTAGTTAAGCGACCGGATCTAAATGCTAGTCCCGTAGCCAATGTGGCGTTATTGGCACTGCCCTATAAAAAAAAAATCCTTTTGTTTCGCTTGTAGGATGATTAGTGCACGGGTTTTGAACTTCAAGATGGCGTTCGGTTTGGCTCTGTCGAAGTTTGTCACCACGAGTCAGCCACCTGTTTTCACTCCTTTAGTCGCATTTCACTTATAATATCCATGGCCACGTTTACGTAAGTTGGCTGAACGTGACATAAACCTTGCATACTTGAAAGGCAATATTCACTATAATGGAAGTAAGCCACTGTGAACAAACCGGATGATGTAGAGGAGACGTACTTTGTCAGTGTCGTTGCAACTCATAACTCGCTTTTAGCCTGTGAGTTTATGGGGCTTAAATCAGGCCTTATTGCGGATGTTGTATTCCCGGACAAGAAGCTTTTAATAATTTAAATTTCCATTTTTGGAGGCCACTTACGTAAAACGAAAGAGGAAAACCGAGCCAAACCGCGAAAATCCTGCACTAAAGATAACGTAGAGCAGTCCACCACTCTTATGCATTTTCATTTCGTTGGAGTCACGTGACCCGTGAAGAAGGGGGACGGATTGGGTATCCAGTTCTAACCTGATTATAAACGGAACAGAAACCCAATCGGGCTCGAAAAGTGTTAAATAAATACAGACGCAAACCTATTTACGTTGCCTTTTGGACTTGTCAGACTGCCTCAGTGGGGAATCGAACCGCCCTCCTACCACTCAGCCATACTGACATGGCGAATTCAGTATTTCGGCCATGTTGGTATGGCTGATGGTAGGACTCCGGCCTTTGGTTTCAGAGGTCGTCGGTTCGATTCCCCACTCAGGCAGTCTGATATTTAAGTCCAAAAGGCAACGTAAATAGGTTTGCATCTGTTATTTATTTATTTATTTATCAGTTCTAATCTGGGTTTTGCCATTCCTAGAAATGCAGGGTGTGTAAAGGTGGAGACTACTTTATTGCTAGTGTATGATCTTCGCTGTTTGGCTAGTTTTGTTCCTCGTTACTTTAAGGCTTGCATTGCTTATTTACTATAGAGTTTAGCTCTTGGCTGGCTTTTAAACGAAATTTCTCTTCCAAACATGCCAAAGGTCATTGTGCTTAGACGGCTTTTGTGGCTGCCCTACTTGAGAACGGTTACTCATCGGCTGGGGAATGTGGCATTTCAGGAAAAGGTTGTTTGTGGGGAGGGGGTTATTAAAGGAGGACCCTGATCAGGGTGGTGGGGTGGGGGGAGGGGGGGTTTGACGGGAAAGTGCTGCATCCCTGGGCGCCACGTGTCCACCTGCTTTTGGCATTCGTCAGCAACGCTGGTTCAAAGGGAACAATAACGGTGGACAAAGGCGTAGGTGGTGGTAGATGCCCCTAGCCGAAGGGAGGGGTTTGTACGGGGGGGGGGGGTAGTTCATGGATGGGTGCCATCATTGGCGCCTCTTGTCCTGTTGCCGGGTTCTGAATGGTAGGGGGAATATTTATGGTCGGGTGAAAAGATTCTTTTTTTTCCCTGTATGTGTGTGGAGGGCATTCCAAAAATACACAATGTAATGGTCGCTTCTTGGAGCTGCTATTTGTGGCCTTTTTTTTTGGTACGTTGTGGTTTTCCACATCAAGTATTGCGGATTTATTTTTCTTCTTCCGGCTAGCATATTGATTTTGAGTTTAGGCCTCTTTGGGTGGATAAGTAATCGCACTGGTTTAGTGAAAGTTAATTTGAATTTTATTTGTATATGGTTCTTTGTTAAGAGGGTTAAAACACGGGGTGGGGCTTGTTTTTTGTCACGATGACCAACGATTGTCTTTACGAAATCGTTTAACTAAACAATGGTCAGCATGACTGGTCATCGCTCTGGCTCTTAATTACCTTCTAGGGCAACCGAATTATGCTTTACTGCTGTCGTCATTGTTTGTCCTCTCCCAAGTATTCCGAATCAGTAACAAAAGTAATTCATTGCAAACAATTAAGGATTCTATTAATTTCATCCTGGCTTTCATGAGTCGTAATGTCAGTAGTAAGTTTTCATGATCGTAGGGGTAAACACTGAGCGCGGAAAAAAATCGCAGGAAGAAAAGTCACAGAAAAAATGCTACAAATTTGCCTAGGAAAAGTCAATTCCCGCACGAAGCGCCCCCCCCCCCGCACCCCTTCCTCCCAGAGTTTCCGGCACTTCTGATATTGGCGGCGTTAGGCCTAACTAGACAAGAAAATTTCATGCGAAGTGTTGCGTTATTACAAGACCAATATTGCAATGTCGTGCCTACAAGGTCAAAATTGCAGCACTCAAATAGTTTGTATTGCATTTATTGACCCAGTTTGACATCTTTGGTACACTATTCTGCATGGCAATGCAGCTGCGAGGAACCAGTCTGGCCAGAGCTTAGGAAGTGTATCGTTCCAGCACGATGCGTAGTCCCGCACAATTCTGATTGCGTACTCCCAGTTTCATTCTTTGTATATTCTGGCAGTGAGTTTCCGGCAATTCTGATTGGGGCGGCGGCTTTAGGATGTTTATCGTACCAGCCACGAAGCCTGGCCCCTCACAGTTCCGATTACGTATCCCTGAGTTTCATTGTATGTTCGGCTTGGCGAGGCTTCTGGATGTTTGTCGTTACCGAACGAAGCCCCCTCCAGTTCTGATTGCGTCCTGTCGGAGTAACCACAGCCAGAAGTGCGATCGATGTACGTACGGTTCATTCTGGTAGTGTGCGCTAAAAAACGATAAACACGCAGAATCAATAAATTCCAGCTTGTGAGTTCATAAGAAGGGAAGTTGTTGAAATGGACTGTTCAAAAATGGCATGCCACAGTGCCGAAATAGTAAAAAGTTAATTTGTGACTTTTCGTGTGGCTTTTTGTCGTAACAACCGGAATTGTTTATCGCATCTCGTTTGCCTCTTTGTTGTGACTTGGGTTTACCCGCGCACAGCAAGCAATTGTATCTAGCCATAAGCATAGGACGTCACCATGCCAACGGCAGGTTCACCCACAGGGGTGAACAAGCCCAAGTGGAATTCTGGGAGGTTAATAATGCCAAATATTTTTTTGAAGGAGTTATTTTTCTTTTGAAGCGGCCGTCCTGTAATATTTAGTGCGAGTGATATTTTGTTCGTCGTAAGTTGTTTTGTTATCTCCCTTGTGCCTCGATCTGCGTGCCTGGCTGGTGTGTGTTGTGCAGCGCGGATGTTGTCGCTTCAAATATTGATTTCGCGTTACATTTCGGTACGTTTGAGGTCGACGAGTACATGAATGATTTATTAAGGAAACATAATGTACTTTGGCTTGCGTTAAGTGTTTACTGTTTTGAAGGCGCTTCTATTTGCGATTGAATTTATTGACCCCATATGAATGAAAGGCAATTGCAGATTATTTTTAAAAAATTCCCCTTCCCCCACCTTGTGATGTCGGTGTATGTTTATAATAGATCTTTTTTGAACTCTTGTAAAAAAAAAATAATAATAATGAAAATCCTTTGCGTACCGCACAAAATTACAGACAGTAAAAAAAAAGTTTTGAGATTTATTGATTTAGAACTATATTTTATCGCCACTTGATGCCACTGTTAGCAAAATGTTAACTACCCTATAAATTCTACTGGAAAATTTATATTAAATCCATACGAATTTACCTATTAAGACCAGTACTACTTAATGGTTTATGGAATACTGGAACAGTAGGTTATCAAAACTGACCCAATAGCCAGGGCTTACTAGACCAATATGCAGTTTTTATTGATCAAGTAGCTGGCTGGGACAAGTGGGCCCTTCTTTCTGGACCAGTACGTAAATGTAACTGGTGTAGTAAGAAAAATCTAGTGGTCCAGTACACCTTGCCTAGCTTACTGGTCTAGTAACAGTTATGTACTGGGCCAACAGGCTCTTTTTTACTGGACCTTTAAAACATTGTTACTGGTGTTCTTACGGGACCAGTACACAATTGGTGCTTCCCCAGTAGCCAGGGTGCAAAGGACCAGTCAACTTTTCTTCCTGGACCTGTAACAATCTTGTATTGGTTCAGTAACACTTGGTTACTGGATCAGTTGGTCCCTCTGAAAAGAAGAATACTTTGTGTATACACACTGTTAATTATTAAAACTGAGCAGACCTTTCTAGATGGCCTACAATAAACAAGTATGACTCGCTTTACTTTGTTGTATTCGTTTATATGTTGGTTCAAGGAGGCCCTAACCTATTTGCCGACGTTATGGTCCTTCTATATCGTTACTTTATCTGTGGGCTTACTGCTGCTTCTGGACGTGTTTGGTTTATAATTAGAAATGACGAATATATTTGTAATTAGAAACGTGAGTTTAAATAACGAACTTTAACATTCGTACCAAGTTGGTTGTAACGTCAACAACACTGGAGAGTAAAGGTCAGATTGTGATTTTCCAGTCTGATAGCGGATGAACGCAGCCCGAACATCATGGCGACTTATGACCTTGTTGCAGAGGTCAACACGATTTACGTCGATGTTGGATGGCCAATACAAAGCAGTGCAAACCCTTATGAATGTGCTTAGACACAGTGGCTTGCGCAGTAATTTTTTTGTGTGTATGGGGGGGGGGCGGCACAGCCCTGTTCCCCCCACACGCCAGTTCTTTTGTTTACCAACCGCCCCCTCCCCCTTTTTTTTTTCTTTTTCTTTTCTGGTTCATGTAATAGACACCGGTATTCGAAAGCCATTATTCTGCTTATGTAGTAGGCCTGACAGTAATGGTTTACGCTTTTATTTAGGCTGAGGTAAATAGTTGGTAATAAAACTAGTCATGAGTGCTTGGTCAGAGTGGAGGGAAACAATGGGCTGCGCTTCACAAGTCATAAACCTGCTGCTTGTGGGTCAGGATTTGGGTAGTGGGTGCTTCCCAGGAAACGCAGAACGAGTATTTTGTGCAAAATGGAAAAAAATCGAATTGTGAGCCCATTTCTTTGGTTCGACTGGTTCCCGTTGAATGGTTAAAACTAGTTTGCCGTCGGCAATTTTATTTCTTTTCTCCCTGCTCCCAAAACCTCTGGGCTGTCTGCTCTACACAGAGGGCGCTGCAAGTCTCTCCGAAGCTACATCTGGCATTTTTATCACTCAACCCTGGTGGAACAGGACACCCTTGTTTCGACCCACTAGAAGGAATTTGGCCATATGTGGGGAAACTTGAGTTACGGCTCATTGCCTTTGAGTGTTATATTGCACTTGAGCTTATAGATGACGGTTAAAGATTGGGCTTAGTGGTTCAGCTTTAACGTGAGTATCAAGCTGAGGCTACGTAACTGTGGGGTTTTCGTAGTTGGCAATTTTGGTTAGCGGTTGTATGTGTTGTGAAAATAAATTTTAGTTTTCGCTTAACAAATTAAGCATCTCGGTTATGGTTCATGCGTTATCTAGGACCTATTAAACCTAAACAAAAAAAGGCTGCGTTCATTTCTATCTTTTACTAGTTCAAAACACAGGAGGAGGAAAGCTGTTGTGTAAAACGTGTTAAGTTATTTAATTTTCCTCTTGTTTAAGAAGTCGTCTATATTTAAAAAAAAGGAGAGGCCCCAATGTAGATTCCTGAGGTACACCATTGTTAAGACACAAGTCATTAAGTGTGTTATGAAATGTAATACAATTTCCTTTAAGATAAGTTTTAAGAATGCCATGAAATTCCGTGGTATTCTTAAAACTTAACAACAAAAAATAATACCTGTCAGCAGCACCGTTTACTGAGATTGGACCGGTTAAATCAGTTTGCTAGCGGGGCCAGTCCAACTAAAGCGAGGGGTTATTGACCTTGAGTTTTTTGCCGAATTTCTGCCAACTAGCCCTTAAAAAGTTGGGTTGAAATTTGCTGGCCGTTGCTAAATAATTGCCCATTAAAAACAAAATTCTGCACGGAATGATTTTTTTTTGGGGGGGGGGGAGGCAAAAAAAGGGTTAAAATGTACAGTTCTTCTCTAGCACAGTGTAGTTATTACGTAGCGTATTGGAAGTTGTGTAAATACAGTTGGAAATAGGGCATCGACCGTTTAAATTGCAGTTGCATATCGGGGGAAAAGGTAGGGAAATAAAATAACACGTACAAAAATCCGAACGCACTCGATCTACGATGTGTACTGAAAATAATTTTTGTTTTGATATGTTAGATGACTTTCTTACATCAACAGATGGAATTATGTGTAAAATAGTCGGAAAGTTTCCGTGGGGTGTGCAATGGAAAACTTAAAATAGAGAAATTAAAATGGTGAAAGTGTCTGATGTCTAATCAATCCCCGATTTCGGTATCAGTTCTCACACCTCTGAAAATTAGACCTATAGGTCTAGCTGAATCTACCAAAAAACGTAGGCCCTAAGTCGGCCTACATCGGTACAGTAAAGTAACGACGACAAAAAAAAAGGGGGAACCTTTGACTAACCATAAAGCGTTGACATTGATCATAAGTGTCAGTAATTGGTCGATAACCGATCACTGATCTGACGATATGTGTGCTAATATATTTTTTTCTCATATCCTAGTTAGTCTAGCTCATTAAAAATTAGCTTGCATTCTGAAGTAGTTGTGAACAAGTTTCAGGTATGAGTCACTGCCTAAGGTCAAGTAATTTGCAACAACCTGTTTGAAGTACATCGTGGTGTGTTTGTATTAATTATTATTCTGGTTGCGGAAAAGAGCAAAACCATAAAAGGAGTGACCGTCTGTTGTCGTGAACTTTTGTTAACCATTAGAAATTCAGTCCCTTGTATTGTATCAACTACTTAAAAGTCAAGTTTCAAAAATTATGTTGTAAAATTTAGTAATAAATTATTTAGCCTAAGCACCTTTTGCTACGGTTGGTTTTAAATAAAGAAGAAAGAAGCCGCATGGTAAAGGGTAAATAAAGCAACCAGTCTGCATTAAAGACTGGTATTATGAGGATTGATACACTAATCGGAGAAAGAGCGAAAAGGCAGTTGCTCCAACTGGGACTTTAACTGAGGGGGCGAGGGATAATCGTCTGACTGGAAAATCGCATAATTGGAAGAACGTATACCGTATAACAGTATAACGGAAAGTCGTCTAACAGGAAATTCGTATAATGGATTTTCGTCCGACTGTAAATTCGTATATTGGAAAATCGTCTAACAAGAAATTCGTATAATGGAAAATTGTCTAATGTCCCTGCCTCGCTCGCTGCGGCTATACATGTAACATCAGAAACCACAGTTAGACATTTATCCAGTTAGACGTTTATCCATTATGCGATATTCCGTTTAGATGATTTTCCAGATTTTTTATTTATGCAGATATTAGACAACTATCCCGTTAGACGATTTTCCAGTTAGACGTTCGTCCAACGCCCTGAACTGAGGACTTCCCGCTTAGTAGGCCAGGCGCCCCAACCACTGCACTTCTGGTGTGTACCTACAATTCAGGGTTCGTACACGGCCTTGAATTCCTTGAAAAGCCTTACATTTGAAAACCAAAAATTTAAGGCTTGAAAAACCGTGAAAATTGGAATTTTTGCTGTCGTAGACTTGAAATGGCCTTGAATTTGTGAGTGGACTTCGTTTGAAATGAGGTTAATGTCGCAACAGTAATATTAATTTGGGTACAACATTAAATGAAGGAATAGGAAGAGTTTGTCAGCCGAATCTATTTCTTCTGAGAGGAGTACTTTTCTCGGGTTGGACTGGTGACGGAAAACGGAGAGAGGTGCCGTGCAGTGAAAGCCATTCTTGCCGGAAAGGGCAGCTGAGCAACTACTGTTTCACTTCCTGTCAGGTGATGTATTCCTACTATGCCGGAATTAAAAGTTAATTCTGAACGTCTTCTGTGGAAAGAGCTTTGAAATTGGCCTTGAACAAGTCTTGAAAATGGTTTCGTCTGTAATGTACGAATCCTGCTACATATAAATGTTTGTGACTTTTAGGTCACCATTGAGAAAGGTTGAACAGCTTCTTAGCCTGCCTGGAGCCTGTAACTAGCCACCCTTCCCCAGGAACGTAGTGGTTAGAGCGCATGGCTTAGTTTGTGGGAAGACTTGGTTTTTAGTCCTGTCTGGGCTGTTGTCTTTACGTTAAATTTTTCGGTTTAGTATAGCCTGTCTTGTCTTGTGCCCCCACTAGGCTCGGTTTTTAATGCAGATAGTTGGATTCGTTATGAGCGGCGATCCCGCCAACCTGGAGAACTCGCATAATTCTGATTTTTTTTACAAAAAATCTGGAAAACTGTAGAGAAAAAATATAAAACTTTTAAATTAATAATGTATTTCCCATCCAAAAGCTTCTGCCTTTTTAACACACAACTGGCAAAACGTTTGAAAAAAAATTCCTTCCTAAAATTACAGGAAAATGATTTCATTTACTCTAGAAAACCTGGAAAACTCGGGGAAATTGATGGTCGTTGTCGAACAACGATTTTCGAATACCAAGCATTATTGAGCGAATAATATTCCTTGAGTAATACCTAAAACAGATGGTTTGTTCTTCAGAAAATTGAAGGCGCCGTATGTTTTTACATTGGATTAATACCTATTTAAGTAGCCTTCGTTAGGAAAGAAGAATGATTTTACACGATTTTAAACGTACATTCTTTCTGGTTGGTTTTGCTGTATGGCTCAGTTTCGCAACATAGTTCAGACGAGTGTGAAATGCAAAGCCATTAATTTTCTTATTTTTCCCCTCGCAAGAAACTGCTACAATCACTCTAACCTATGCAAATGTAGCAAAATCTATTTCTAGCAGGATGATCGAAATTATATTAGTGAGAAGGTATGTCCTTTTAATTCAAGTGGGCGTGCATTTAAATATACAAATTCTTCCGGTATGTCGTGCGACTCGTTGAGAATAGCGTTTGCAACATTCACGTAGGTTAGAATTAATGTCGTGAAATCATCGCGCACGAAAGAAAAAAAAAACAAGAAAATGACTGTGTTGGCAACATTTAGATATGTTTGAAGTAATGTCATAAAACTGAGTCATACAGGGATGTATGTGCCTTTAAAGTAGGCTTATCTATTTTCAGCTGTACAGAAATGGCCACGTGTGTGCATTTCATAACAAACTCCAAGTAATATGGCCTACATGACACTATATTTTAATATAACCAGAGTAGATGGGCGAGGGTTTCTTTTTAAATAAGGTTTCATATTTGCCATTGAAATAGTGGTATTGTTTTGTTTGGTGCTTGTTACAGAAACAGCTAATTAGAGTTGGATTGGAGAATAATCCCCAAAACCGACTTAAATCAGATAAAATCCTGATTTTTTTTGGTTTAATTTGAAGAAATCTTAATTTTTTCAACCTTGGGGAAAGCAGACATGCGTAGTATGTATCATGTTGTGTATCGATCATTCCTGCCCTGTAGGTTTCTGTTTAATGAAAATTTCTCTGAAATTGAAGCTTCAGTTTTCTCCCATTTCTGTTTTGATAATATCAGAAAAGTAGGTGTTTTAACTTCCTATACGTTCTGTTCCTTTCCAAGGTTAGCGAATACGCATTGTCCGCCTTCATTCTTTTTTTTTTTTGGGGGGGAGGGTGTAAAAAAAAATAAATGGTTGTTGTTGAGCAGGTCTCGTAGCTGGAAGCCATAAATAATAGACGTGGGCTGTTGTATTTTTATTTATTTTTTCTATTTTCTTTTCTTTCACACGCTGTTGAAAATTTCCTGAACGACACGCTTCAGTGGTTTGATTTTTTCCTTCTCTTCGCCATTCTCTTTTCATTTTTAAATTTTTTTTTATTTTATTTTGGTTTATTTTATCGTACGTGCTGCACTCAGCTTCGTCCTAGATTTAACGTTTTAAAGTTTGAAAAGACTGCAGAAAACTGGGGCGTTTTCAGCTGCGTGTTTTTAAAATGTAAATTTTGCCCGAAGTGGTTGCCGGCTACAGTTGCTGCAAGCTAGTCAGCCAAGCGTAGCCTGATAAATTAGGTTTTGAATGATCAGTAATGAGGATCGATCTAAACAGCATTCTATCTCTCGCGATTCGTAATTTTTGTTCGTGCCGTTAGCGTTGTGGCCCTGAGGGGTCTCGGGGAAGACAAAGAACTGCTGTGTTGTTGCTTTTAAATTAATGCATTAAAAATTGCCTTCCCCTCCCCAATTCCTTTTTTATTCTTGTTACAAATAATAAATGAAAATGGGGAGAGAAAAAAAGGTTTGAACACGTGCTGTTTTCCTCGTCCTTATTTGCGACAACTAAACATAAAAAGAATGATACAATCCGTTGTGTTAAAAGGGCATACCTTCTCACCATACTCGAGCATCCCGCGCGAAATAGCTTTTACAACAAAACGTAGGTTTGAGTGACTGTAGCAAAACCGCTTACCAGACCGAGGGGGGGGGGGGGATAGGAAAATGTTGCAAAATGTTACAAAATTAAGCCACACAAGAAAGCCAACCGAGAGGAACGCACCTGGACAATTTTATGAACTTGAGGCTGTTCAGCTAGCAGGAAAGATAGGAATTGAATGGCGTACTCAATAGATGAAGTGAACCAAACATTTAAAAGGCCACGTTCTCACTATATTCTAGCATCCTGCGCCAAATAGCTTTTGCGACATTGGTTAGAGTGAATGAATGTAGCAAAACAGTTTCTCACGAGGGGGGGAAATAGGAAAATGAATGCCATTGCAACATTTACACGGTCTGAAGTAATATTGCAAAGCCGACTGAGCCATACAGGAAAACCAACCGAGTGGAATGTAGAATGTACCTGTCACGTCTATTATTGGAGTGACTTGTATTGATTGTTTGTACCATATCCAGCAATTCTCCATATCGTGAAGACCGATTTTGAGATCCATGCATACGTTTATACCATGATATATTTGTGTGTGTGTATATCGATTTATGATTGAAAATCTTGACTATACGATGTAAAGTTGGCAGATGCAGTAGCTTGAAAAATAATCCTTGTCGTATTTTTGCTTCCATTTTGTATTTACTTTGCGTTGCTGGTAAAACCCCGTTGCTGCAGTTAATTAACTTCAGTAGGTTTTACCCTTTTTTCCAGTTCATATTTTTTAAAGTTTAAAATCGAAAGGAGGGGGGAGGGGTTCATATTGTAATGTCTTTTGTGTCATTTTCGAAGGGGTGCAGTTCGCTGATCAACCTGTAGGCTACAAGTCTGCTATTTGAGCTACCTTGTTAGTTTCTTTTGGTAGCGGTTGCTTGTCGTCGACTGCTGCGTTGTCTCTTATTGCCCCCTTGGTTTCCCCCTCCCCCTTCCTCCGCGCCCCTTCCTTCTCCAGTGACTGGCTTTGTAGCTGCTTCTCCCTCCCTGTAGACTGGAGTGGCCTCGCCCCGTTTCCAGGTGACGGGCGCTGTTCTGCTGCGTTGGGCTGCTCTGGCGCCTGTTAGATTGGTATGGTGGAGAGTGGAGGGTTTGTTGCGTGTGTTGATGCGAGAGGTGTTTTTGGCTCGTTTTAACGACTGGATATATCTCCATGGGAGAAGCAACAGCCGCCGCGATCTGAAAGACAGGTGAGATGTGTAAGATGGATGGTTATATGTTGGGGGTTTGTCGGGGTGATCGTTGAGATCGAATCCGGCCGAGCTGGGGAAAAAAATGCGATTCGAAAACAAGCTCTACCTAAGTGGTTCGTTGTTCCGTTTTAATCTTATCTTGCCGTCCCCATGGGAAATTGGGAGCGGTTTTTGAGTGGTTTTTTTCTTTTTTTTCTTTCTTTTTTTTTGGAGGGGGCATAAGGTTGCTGTTAGGATCGGGTTGTTGGGAGGGGGTTGTGGGTGGTTGTTACGTTTGTTTTGTTGTTGGTTGTTGATCGCAGTTATGTTGAGCCGTTGTTGGGTTTCGAAATGTGGAATGGAAAATTGGATTCTGTTTGGCTTTTAGTAACAGCTGGCCGTCGTCGTCTTTCGTTTTGTTCCATACAATGCCGGCGATGTTGGCGTTGAACACGAGCGCGCGGGATCGTTTCTCGGAAGGTGTTTTTTTTTCTTTTTTGGCTGCAGCCTGTTCACGTAGTCTTAAGAGTACACCACCAACTGTAGTTGCTAATCCATCCAAGATACGATCAAAAAGCATAACGTGTGCTGTACCGAGTACGCGAAAATTCACGTACAAACTTACTTAGTACGTATTATTCAAAAATTGTGGGAGTTTAATCTCGACGCTGGTCGAGTCTGGTTTGCGAAGTATTCAGTTCGCTGTTTGTTATTCATCGAATCGAAGGTTTTTCATTCTGGCCGACTAGTGTAAATTTGGTATCCGCTGTTCCAGTAGGCCATATTGAATGATGGTTTTCCTGTGTGGCACGGATTTATTACATTCAGTCGAACCTCTGTAAATGTTGCAATTATGCTTCCATGGGATGCGACAAAATGGAGAGTTGTCTGCGGTCCCTCTTTAGTGATTATTCGCAGCCCAGCAGTACTGTAGCGTTGTGTTGTGTACTTTTCTCAAGGCTATGCGAAGTTGAAAGCGATGTTTTATGCTGTAGGTCTGTTGATTTGTCGATATAACAATGCGAGTGTGACTTATTTCGAACAGTGAGTGGCCTATAAGAAAATAACTGGTGAAGAAATTCCCCAAATAGGTAAAGAAGGGTGGATGCGGTGATTGCAATGCGGAAAGCCGGTTTGGTCTGCAGCTCAAAATTGTTTGCAACATTTGCCCGTAAAATGTGTATTCGTTTAGCGTAACGAATACGGTTTCAGCAATGATCGTTTAGCGTAAGGCGCTCCACACGTACGGATGTGTAGAGAGTGATATATGCCTACATGACAACAAAGCTTGTGTTTACCATGCGCATTGCGTAGTTGGCTTCTTAGCTGTTTAAAATGTTTTTTTGCAGCATGATTGTAAAAATAAACTGTTTTTGTTTGGTACGGGGGTGTTTGGTTTTGCCGTATACCCGTTTCGACGAATATCCCCCCCCCCCCCAAAAAAAAAAAAATCGCCTGACGCGCTCGCTCTGGCGAAACATACAACTTAAGAAGCCGCAACTAACGATAATTCGTTCCAAGTGGGAATGCTCCTTTAACTTCTCTAATGTTAAATTTTTGAAGAATATTTCGATTCGGAGGAACGGGAACTCACCTGTCACAGAATTGTACACGAGCTCATTTTGGTAAAACGGATAATCACACCATGATTTTAACTAAGAAGGAAAAATCGTGCTGAAACACAAAATGCTTTAACGGGAAGTAAAAATGTTAAGGTCAACTGAGCAGATCCAACTACAATAAATAACTAATCCTCTAAGTTTCTGACATTGAATGATGGCGTAGGTAGGTTAGGTTACCTTCAATCCACTGTTAGTCGCCGGCACTTTTCACGGGCAAACACCATTGATTTAGTTTATAACATTCAAGTGTGCACCTTTTTTTTAATTTTTTATTTCTGTTATTTTGCATTTAATTTCCGTAATAGCTTGGTGGGCCGCTGTGTTAACCTACTTCGCGTTTTATGGTCGCCGTTTCGATTAGCTAGTTGCTTGGGCATGTGGGAATTACAATAGCGCTGTGCAGATTTGTTTTTGTCGTATAACGTGACAACGTAAAATGAATTTTTGATTGACTTGTTTTTTTTTTTCAACCAAACCGGTAAAGGAGGGGGAAATGTTTCGGAAATAGAAAAATGTAATGAAACTCGCACGGCAATCTGGAGTAAAGCTGCTTGAATTTTTGTGCGCTGCCTTCATTGAACGTCAACTCCTGAACAAAAAGCGAAGTGAGGCAGTGCTTCGAGAATTGATAACAACGATATTGAGGTTTGCGTCCCTTTGTTAAAGGTACATTCCTCCCAACGCCATTTTTCTCGATCCTCCATATCAAGTACGGCTCCAAAAGTCTTATTTACTTCCCGTTAGTCAAAACATTGCTCAGAATACATTTTAAAACGTGGCGTTTAGGTGATTTTCTGTTAAATATTGGGAACTAATTTAATAGCATCGTCCTAATATTTACCTTGCATTAACCGTTTTATCTTTGTGTGTGGATGTACTAATTTTTAATCGTTTGCTAATTACCGTGAGATCAAAAATATAATAGACTAATGCGGTAAAAATTAAAATTATTTATACCAATAGATCGCCGAAGAAAAATTATAAAGTGTGATGTTAAAATGCGAAACTCTTTTCGGTTTGTGACGACACATTTTTTTGCGTTGATGCAGTTTCGTCTACTAGGCCCAAGGCCAACTGTTATAGTAGCTGCGACGAATGCAGTACTAGCTCAGTTGGCATTGTATTACTACGCAGAGTCTCGCGGAACGGTAACATGCGCGGATGGAAATCTTGGGCATGGCTGTTATAGGACAAGCAGGAATGAATCTTTAACTGCCGAAATGTAAATAAATTCAGTTCGTCCCTCTGCTGGCCTACCCCGATAGTCGCAGGTTTCGCATCATACATTGATCTTGCCAGTCAAAGAACCAGTTTATCAGTCGTCCTGATGTGCTTGGAAATTAGTCTGTGCCTTTGCCGTTATGTGTACCCTTGCTCACTTTACCCCGGAACAGCAGCATTTGTTGCTGGCATTTCTCAAGTGGCCTTGAAGTTTGTGCGCAGTGGTCATCGTAAAATATGGTGCTACCCATTATGATTGTGACCATTGCTCTGTTGCTGGAGATGATGCTAATAATGTAGATTTTTTTTCGGGGTGAAAATGATCGATTGCCATTTTTAAAAATTGAAATGGCCTCACGATGCAAGACGACGCCAACTGAGCGAGTTGCTATGCTAAAATTGAGAACCGGATATCTTTGTTAAATTACGGAAGATCTTCAATACGGGTGTTATTAATTTGCGATTTGGGAAGTCCGAAGTTAAAATTTTGGGGTATATGTTTAAGCCGCTCCCCCTTCCCCCCTTTTTTTTTTGCCACCGATTATACGGAAAACTATTTGAAAAATTTCGTAGGTCACAACACATGCAACACGCCATGTCACCACACACGAACGTCATCCAACTACAAAATAGGAAAGCTGTTGCATACGGCATATTATACGACGTTAGATAAAAATCTAATATAATTTGTTTTGATACCATATCTTCCCATCCCACCAGATGCTGTGTCAAGCATTTACAAGCAGTTTTTCTTTAAAACTTTTTTTGGCCGATTTTTTTGTGTGTTTTTGTAAGAATACTAATCTTTTTACCATTTTGAACATATGTTTATTTTTCTGTTCCAGAACTACAAGCCCCTAGTTGATAAAGTAGGCTTGACTGAGCATCGGATTAAACCCTTGGAGTTCCTAGTCGACAAAGCTTACGATTACAGGGACTATAGCGAACTCAACGTTTATCAGGTGAGTTGAGTGCGTCATTTAGAGAATTTTTTTTTTCCTGAATCTGCTTTAAATTTCCAGAAACGGTGATGTCATCTTGACGGTAAATTATATACATCGTGCTAGCTGGCGTTTCTCGCTCGATTCGTGGAATGCGCGTCAGAAGTAACCAATAGCGTTCTAGCAGATGTGATGTGCCTTCGGGCAGTATTAAAGTATGGCTGTTGTAGGCTTGTAGCCTTGTGGCCGTAAATTAGCCCTTCTCACGTAACGAAAATAAACGCTATGTCAGCACGGGTCGTAAAAGTAGAATTTCGTGAGCAAGTCGTTGGAACTTTCCAATATTATCGTGGTTTCGGAATACGTTTTACAGTCTTTAAAAAGGCAAATTATCGTGACATACACGTGTGCAAATCGTCTTTTGTTCTTTAAAATGTCTGAACCAGCAGAAAGTCTTAGCTTACAGTATAGGCGTGGAGGGCAACCCGGAATTTTGGGGTGTTTGCCTATAATCCGAGTGTTTGGATTTGGACAATATGTCGTAACTTACAGTAGAGATTTAATAAATGCAGATGCAACCCTATCTCCGTTCCTTTTGCACTTAAACAGGGTTCCTACCAATTTGTAAATTTTTGCGAATTTAAACTACGTTTGAAACTCGGGAAAAATTCAGGCAATTCTCAGATTTTTCACAAACCTGGAAAAAACAATGCCACTCTTTCAAGCCTAGTGCTAAGTGTATTAAACACATTGTGTTTAATATGACATTGTGGTAAAATAAAATTTATCCTTTTTACTTCGGCATTGACACTTCAAAGTACATTAAATTGGGATACTGTTCTGGAATAAGGGAGTCCTACAAACAAGTCAAACTGGTAAAATTTATAAAAAATGCCCTTCCTAATATGAACATAAATAGCCTGGAAACGGATCTGAATTACTCTGGAAAACTCGGGGTAAATTATTTCAATACTTTGTCGGAAAATCCTGACTTCCTGAACGGGAATTGACCTTTAACTCTAAGGAAACTGCTATAGGCAGCATTTACCCACACAAAAATACATAGAAGCAAACACTGTGTCAGTATCATTAGCGGTAGAGGTTCGGCCTTCGGTTTTGAAAGGTTCAATTCCCCTCTAAGGCAGTCTGACATTTAAGTCCAAAAGACAACAGTAATAGATTTACATTTTTATTTATTTATCTACCACCAATCTGACCTGTGTACCCAACAGTATAGGCAAGCGGTACAACGCTTTAAGTATTAGGGTTTGCCAAACTTAAAAGGACATAAATCTTTCCGGTATTTCGTGCGACCCGTTGAGAATAGCGTTTGCAACATTTACACAGGTTAGAGTTAATGTTGCAAAATCATCTCGCACGAAAGGAAAAAAAAACCAAGAAAATGAATGTGTTGGCAACATGTACACACTTTTGAACTATTGTCGCAAAAACAAGTCATACAGGAAAGCCAACAGGGATGTGTGTACCTTTAAGTGCTTCCATGTTAACAAATTGTCATTAAAGGGACAAATCCTTCCGGTGAGTCTTGCAACCTGTTGAGACTAGCTTTAGCAACATTTACACAGGTTAGGGTTAATGTCGCGAAATCATCTCGCACGAAAGGGGGAAAAACAAGAAAATGACTTGGCAATATTTACATACGTCTGAACTAATGTCACAAAACTGAGTCATACAGGAAAGCCAACAGGGATGCATGTACCTTTAATCAAAATTACGTATCACTAATTTACCTCAAAATCACAATCACCCCCAAAGTAGATTTTTTTTCTAGGGATACACTGAATATTCGGTAATTATTCGGTATTCGGCCAAAAATTCAAGTACCGAATACTGATTTTGGCCGAATAGTGCTATTCGGTATTCGGGCGAATACTGATTTCGGCCGAATAGTGTTAAGATTTGTTGGTATTTGGCCGAATATTTTTTAGTATAAATTTATGTAATTGTGTGAATGTAAGAACGTTTAGCTAAGCATTTAGTTTTTGGTTTGTGAGGAATTGTCTTGTGACATTTCTAAAAGAAGGAAAAAATGATCAAATATGTTTAAATTACAGGTATTTTCGGTCAAGTATTCAGCCGAATAATTCGGTATTCGGCCGAATATGTAAATTGTTTGGTACCGGATATTCGGTATTCGGCAGTTTAACTATTCGGTATTCGGTTATATTTTCGGTATTTGGCAAGTTAAGTATTTGGTTGTATATTTGGTATTCGGCAAAATTTGTATTCGGTGTATCCCTATTTTTTTCAGCAATTATCAAGTTAGCTGTGTCGTTTTGCTTTCTGCGCCATCACTATTACGTACTCCATTGATAAAACGACCAGAGAAAGTGCATCGGCTTATCAAACACGACACTATCATCAACAATCCGCAGATACTACAACTCATCTTTACCTTTTATCAGACAGCTTGTATTTTTCTCATAGTACTCGCTGATTAATAATCTGGATTGAAATCTTTATGTATCTCTTGACCTGCACTTTCTGTAATTACTGCGAAGCGAATAACGCCATCACGAGGGATTTTCTTTTTTTTTCTTCTTGCACTCCATTGTCAAGTCTGTTATGGCCTTGATAAAACGCCAGACTAATAATCTCTATTGTTTTCTGGAATAACTGGTTTCCACACACACAACTCTTTTTGTCTAGCTTTATCTGATAATGACGCATTTCAATAGATTTTTACTTTTTAACATTTGCTGCCGACTTATGCATCAGTGCTGCAGATACGGAATATATGCACAATTTATTCCTTTTGGAAGAAAATCACACAAGCCTAAAGCAATGAGAGTTTGTCCTGTTTTGAGCAATCGGACTATAGTTACTACAGCCACGCGATGACGAATTTAATTATCAAATTTTATGTTTGGCACAAACTAATAAATGAACAAATAGGCGTTCTGGGTGCGCACGTCCCAAAAGCAGCTGTACTGCAATTTATCACCTGCGGATAGTAAAGTCCGTCATAAAGATTGACATCGTCGAATTTACTTTGGTTTGACGGAAATTACTCACACTAACAGTTCGCGCGATACCAAAAGTTCCATGTAAATGGTTATTTACAGGCGAATTTTCGATCTGCCACCTCCTTCAAGCCAAGCCTCGGAAACTTGCAAGCAACTTGCAAGTTGCGTGCAAGTTTCCGAGGCTTGGCCTGAAGGAGGTGGCAGATCTCGCCCATCGAAAATTCGCCTGTAAATAACCATTTACATGGAACTTTTGGTATTGCGTGAACTTGTTAGTGTGAGTAAAATAGTCAGTATTTCTAAAAGAGCCTTTTTTTTTGCCTGGCTTAAAACTGGGAACTGGACCACGAAATTATTTTTCTGGGTAGGTAACCCAAACAATTTTAAAATATTTCTTATATACCGTAGCTTCCCCCCCCCCCCCGTAAACAGGGTTGCCACATAGGCCTTTTTTTTTAAGTGTTATATTCCAAAGAAAACTTCTTTTTTCGGGTTAAAGCCTTTTCGTTCCCGTCTCCCCATTTATTTAATTTTTCAAAATACTTTCTAACTAACCCTGGACTACGCGTAGTTAGTGATGCCCTTGCAGCTACAAAAGCACAGGAATGCATGACAATCCCATTTTTTTTTCGCGACGCGTTCAGCGCATTTAAATGACTCGTTTAAAGCTTATTTTCCATTGTTATCCCGCTTTTTTTTTAATTTCTGAATATTATTATTTAAGGGCCGATGGCTCTGCACATACACAGGCAGCTACACACAGGCTAGAGCTATACTTTGTTCCACATTATGTTTTCAGAAAACTGACTGTCTGTGGTCACCTTTTTTTCCAATACAGTGCAAAATATCCGTAAATATCCCATTCGTAAACTCTAACGGGAACTTTGTTGAGTCTACAAGTGTGATGTCCATATGTTTTTGCACTCTTAGTGCAAGGAAACGAGTCGTCGTCCAGTCAATTTTCTGAAAACATAATGTGGAACAAACTATAGAAGAATGTGATTCTCATGAGTCGGGAGTATTTTAAACACAGCTACGAGGATTTATTAGTAGGTGATAATCCAGCAGCTTGTATTTTTAAAGTCAACTTTTACATCACGGCTGGCGTCATTTCCTGTTGATGAAGGTTTGGCACTTCCGGTTTGTGCGCTCTTGTTTTTGGCTCCACTTGGCCATGGTGGCATTAGGATGTTGAAGTCGAAGGACACAACACAGGCGGTCTCGTACATTTGTAAGTTGAAGGAACGGAGATGTACCATTCGTAAACTTGGTACAGGTAACCAGCGGGAGTGAGGCTTTGAAACAAAATAAAATGTTTCAGATGTGTTGGGCAAAGGGCGAACATGGAATTGCTTTACCGCCGAGTTTACACTTGCATGGTGTGCAATGTGTATTGGAACAGGCTGGCAATGTTGAAGCAAAAGGTGGTCAGCCATAGTTAATAGCCAACCAGCAAGCATGAAACCAAATATAATGTTCCAGTAGTCTTGGGCAAATATGGAAATTGCTACACCGGTGTATTTGCACAGTTTGCATGGTTGCTCTTCGGGCGTGGACGAAAGTCGTGACAAATCGTCGTCTAGTGGGATAATTGTCTAATATCTACCTAAATAAAAAATCTGGAAAAATCATCTAAACGGAATTTCGTATAATGGATAAACGTCTAACTGGACAATGACATACGTGCAGTTTCTGATGTTATATGTATAGCCGCAGCGAGCGAGGCGGGGACATTAGACGAATTTCGTCTATTTTCCGTTACACTGAATACGTTCTTCCAATTATGCGATTTTATAGTTAGACGATTACCCCTCGCCTGTTTATTGGATGGAATAGCTGACATTGTTGAAGTAAAAGATGTTGGTCATAGTTTTCACGTCGTAGTGGTTGGTCTGGGTTCTACCAAAAACTATGGCTGGCCCATCGTTCTTCGATTTCCATTCTGCTTCTCCCCCCCCCCCCCCCCCCCTAACTATAATGGAAGCCAGCTCCTGTAAAGCTGCCAACACCTTTAATTTTCGATCAGGACTTTGGTACAGGGGCTGTTTACAAACAATGGGTTTCTATTCGACATCAAAACTGCCTTGTGTCTCTCATTAGAGGGCACGTTGTCCTTGAGGACAGACAGACAGCCAGCCAGCCAGCCGGGGATGCAACGCGGGGCAAGTTGTAAAAGCGCGCGGACTTGGACTAACTACCACCTTCCCATCATTCGCTCTCTGCCAGCCACTGCCTCCATACTCGAACGAACGCTTGCTAGAGGTCGTTTGAAAGTCAGGCTGGCTCAGAGTGGCAGTGCTCTCTCGCTTGAGTTGGTTTGACTGGAGGGAGGGGAGGGGAGGGGAGGCGGGCTGTGTGGAGGGGGAGGGAGGATGGGGGTCACCACCGTGAACGGCGAAGAATGCTGCTTCTGCTGCATTGAATGAGTGCACATTAAAGGGACGGTGACGTCGAACAAATAAATAGTCGTGTGTTGTATTTTGCTGTGGATTTGGAAGACTAGATGTTTTGGGTTGGATAAAAGGAGTGATGGCCGTCGACTAGGACTGTTTCCCTGACTTGGCCTGCATTTGTATTTTTAACTTCGATATATTTATTGTTTTACTATAGTGTTAAAGGTGCCTGCTTGGACGCATTTTTGTTGTTGCTCGTTTTCGCTTTAATAGGGTGCCTTTACCGTTAATCAAGTAAAGGGGGCTGGGGAGGAATGCCTGTCAGCCAGTACCTATATTTAATAGCATGATTTATGTATTAATCATGCTTTTAATAAAATTAATGAATATTTGAGGTGTTATTATAAACTAAGACGAAGCCCGTCCTCCGAACGGGTGTAATAAACATGCGTATGCTAGATTCTTTAATCAGTATTTTGCGTATACTGGCTAACAAACACTGATCTTGGGTCACTTCGCTCACTCAATCAGCACGTCACAAAACCTGCGTCCCCCTTGCCGTCTTGTCTGCAGTGATAGCGTGGTGACACCGAGTTTTTATTACGGGGACTGTAAAGAACTGCTTATTTCCAGCCTGTCACTTACGTTTAATTCCATGCTTCATCAATATTAAGTTTAATTCTGCCTATTTTGTGCATGCTGGTTGGCAAACGGTGATTTTCGTTCGCTTCGCTCACTCAATCAGCGCATCTCCCTTACCACTGTAAACCCTTTTAACCTCTTGCTTTCTTTGTGTGCAGTGATAACGTGGTGACACCGAATTTTTATTATGGGAACTGAAGAACTGCTTATTTCCAGTTTTGCATTGTGCAGCCTGTCACTCATGTTTAATTCCATGCTTCATCAATATTAAGTTATTTTGTGGCTACTTTATGGCTATTCTGTCATGCTGGATGACAAACGCTGATTTTCGTTCGCTTCGCTCACTCAATCAGCGCGTCTCCATTACCACTGTAAACCCTTTTTCCTCTTGCCTTCAACGTGGTGATAGGCACTGTGAAGGACTGGTCATTTCCAGTTTGGCGTAACGGCTGGGGGTCCAGTCCCACAGACGACCACCGCCAGCAACCAAGTTTGGCACACACACAACTAATTTGTTTTTGTTGGAGAAAGTTACTGATCTTAACCACCACCATTATCAGTTAATTTTACCTGCCTAATGTTAGCTATACCTCAATCCATATTGGGTGCATGGACGGGATTCGAACTCGCCACCGTTTGATTAGCAGGCCAACGCCGTAAGCTGTGCTGATTTGTTGAAAGACCGCAATTTTATGACGTCCAAGAAAATAATTATGACAATATACCCTTTATCCTAGCGTTTGCATTGTTGTTATTCTCCTCGTTAAGTTTTTAATACTGGCGTTTGCTGATTTACATTGTTGCCTAATAACAATGCTTAAAACAATTTAAAATAATGAAACTGCTCATTCGGGGCCCCCGTAGCTCCGGAATGGAACAACCAATCGAAATTCTGACTTAAGGTGCAAAACTACACCACGATAGCTGTCCATAGACATCATCCGCACCATCGCACTCCAAATATTAACGGAGGAGATGCAGGAACAAAATTCGTGAAAGTTGGCCGCGGTAGACGATTAATATATACTAGCCACGTAGCTGAACAAACTATGACGTCATGAACAAACATCACGAGGGTAAAAAAAAAAACTTTGACGATATTTTTATGGGTATTTCGCGTATTTGAGGGTCATGATATCAAGTTACAGCCATGAAAATAGGCTGTAAAATTATCTTTCATTTAGTCCTACTCCCATCTTTGTAGGTGTCTTAGTTTCAGAGGAGTAGATGTTAGCGGTAATGTCTCAAAATCATCCACACGAAAGAAAGAAAAAATGACTGGGCAAAATTTACATACGTTTGAAGTAATGTCGCATAATCGCAAAACTGAGTCTTACAGGAAAGCCAAGCTAGATGCATGCACCTTTAAAAAATATATTGGAGACTTATAAGTGGAAATGATTATTTAGCTGGCAGGAAAAACATTGTAACCAAAGTAAAGATACATATTTGGATGATTACATGTATATCAGTTGTCATTATTAAGGCCCATTAATTGTTTCAATGCCCGACATTCTTGACACATACGCCTTCCGTCTTGTTACTGGAACGATATGATTTTTTCTTTCTCCTAATTTGGTTTCTTGAAAAATATTTAGGGAAGGCTTTCTACTAGTAAACTACACCTTTGCCAAAATCAATGGTGAATAAACCAAACCTTTTCACCCAAGAAACAATTATTTAAGTCACTTGCGACTTTTCCTTAAAAGTGTCCTCTATCTTCAGAATTTCTAAATGGTGCTTTACGTTTTTCATTAAAAGAAAAAGCGCTCTTGTTTTTTTTTTTTTTTGGCACCGACTCTTGGTAGCCTATCATTTGTTCCGAGCTTGTGCGTTGTAAGTAGCCTACATAAGTGCAACGTTGTAAGTGATAACAAAACGATTAGGCAGTGCAACATTTTTGAAGGAGGAAATTCCAGGAAAAAATATGCGTGTTCGTTTTTAGTTCCGTTATCTTTTATCTGAACGACAGAATGGAGAATATTGCGTAATTATGTAACACGGCCTGCTGTTCAATTTAATTTTGACTGGCTGTGCAGATAACCACCACCTTTGTCACGATCTGGATCATTTTTTTTTATTGTTATTATGGATTAAATTGTACATTTTGTAAATTCTCCAATCGACCATTGTTAAATGGACTGTGGAAATTAAGTTGGACTCCCAGTCATAGCTGTGGTGCCAAAAGGCGAAAGGATAATTTTGCTAGGTAATACCAGTCGGTGATTCCCATGATCTTTTACATGCCACAATCGACATGAGCACGAGGCATCACAGGGCCCTTCTCCCATAAATGCTCGGGTCACTGAGGTCGGGTTTGAACAAGAAACCATTCCCCATTGATATACGAACTGGTTTCTTCTTTAATCTTAAAAATTAGTAGGTTTCCTAAACTAAAGTTGGAGGGTCCTGATTCAAGCATGACCTAGCCCTAAACCTGTTCGTTTGGTATGAGAATGGCTCTAGAAATGAGCTCGCTCTTAGGAATATTCTATTAATTTCCTAAATGCAATGCTAAATTTTTTTTCAGAGGTCACTGAAAATTCAGTTTTGCTGAAATTGCCACTTTTCGTCACTCTTCCCCCCCCCCCCCAAAAAAAAAAAAAAACTTAACGATTCTATTTATCACGGAGCAAGCATACGGGATGAAGAAAGTGAACATGAAAAGAATGTTGACTTGCTTCAAAAAACGTGCAACTAAACATTCGCAAAGAATGAAAACCGCAGAATACATGAACTAGCATAATCTTGTAAATTGAAAATGTTCAGCATCAAGAAATTGCTAGTAAGAAGGAGTAAATGAAAAATCACTTTTCGTAACTTTATTCTCTTTTTGGTCACTTACTTTACAAGAACTTAAGTAACTATTTCAAATTTTTGTGTATGTTGTATGGGAGCCCTAATTAGCCTACGTGATTATGTCAACATTGCTGCGTACAGTGCTACATCTGAAATTAATGAAAATTGTTAAAATTAATTCTTTCTTTTAACTATACACTGTCGTTTTATGTTGGTTTATTTTTTTTATTTTTTTACAAACCACTTAATAATAAGTTCATTTTAATTTTAATATTCCATTAGTTTTGAATTGTAAGACTGCAATGGGTTTGGCAATTCTGAGCTCTCCAAACATGAATTTAAAAGCAAGTGTAATTTCTCAGGCTGGGGTTAGTACCGTTCCAAAGAGAGTCTGGTTTCTAATTAAATATAAGAAAAGGATAAAAGATTGAGGAAAATGATACGGCCGATTCTCATATTGACTCGCCTCCGGTTCATTTTGTTCTGGAACATAAAAGGATCTTTCAGCTGCTTTTTTTTTTTTTCTTCCCAAGAATTTCTCATTTGTTCGCGATTTCGTAAAATTGTTTGCTTGGAAACAAATTTCATTTTGCTCGGTTCTCGGGTTGGTAGCAAAATTGATGTTGATGGCATTTATTGTTTCATAAGAAATTTACAGGCTGACACCCCCCAACCGGAAGCTAGTTGGGTACGCGCGGATCAATATCATGGGCTGTGGTCTTTAAGTTGCTCCGTTACTATTGATAAAAGGTTAAAGTTCGTGTTTAAAGCAAGCTGCACAAGTTAGACCCAAGCACTACATACACTGCTTGCCTAATAATCAGCGGTACTTTAAAAAAAAATTTCTATTACCGCCGAAGATGTACATCACTGGTAAATTCATCTTTCTTTCTCTAGGGAAAAAGCATTTGAGAACAGGAATGCTAAATTTACATGTAAAGTATATTTTCGTTTTAGGCAGTAGAAACAAAATTCAGCCAGCCTACCGGGGCCAACAATTTTCTCTTTCTATTGCCGACGAAAATACCCCATTTCCTGTAATTTTAGCAGGCTAGTACTCTAATGTTTTTTCCTTAGAGAAATAAAGATGAATTTACAGGTAATGTATATTTTCGTATTAGGTAACAGAAACAAAATTTGCCGACCTTTTTTTTAATCATATGTGCTGTGAGAATATCCCATGTGATGCAGTTTCGGAATAGCTTTCGAGTTCTTGCTAGGTTTGTCACGTGATTATATGGGCATTATTGCAATTTTATCCCAATGTGTAGTGTACAACCCATGCATGCGATATGGTTATTGCGGTGCTTTTTGTGTTTCACAATGATCGAAGATTAAAAAGGACATACCTTCTCACTAATTTCGAGCATCCTGCGCAAAATAGCCATTGCAACATTTTTACGTCGGAGTGAATATAGCAAAACCATTTCTCTCGAGAGGAAATAGAGGTAAATGAATGCCTTTGCAACATTTACACAAGTATGAACTAAGGTTGCAAAAACTGAGCCATACAAGAAAGCCAACTGGAGGAATGTACCTTTAAAAAAAATTTAAGGCGCTTGCTTCCATGTTACCTTTGTGGTAAATTTGTACCAAAAAATTCACCCCATTTGTATGAAAATGGATTGGGTACTTAAAAATTATTCCAACATAATTTTAATTCGTCCATCGTTCCAAGTTAGTTATTCAACCAAATGTGGACTAAATCGCGTTTAGATTCCTCTAAAATTCTGTTGATGTACGATAAGAGAAAAAAAAGTGGTTTCTCGTTGCTCTAAAGGATAAGGTCTTTTCGAAAGAACTTTATTTTTTTGCGCCAATTTTGAACCAATTTCAAATGTAAGTAAAACGTGAATACCCAATTCCGTGAATTCCGTTACTCATGAAGAACTGTAAAGAAATTACTATCGTATGGGATTGGGATCGAAAAAAACTGGTAATTATTGCAGGAATTCGTGACGTTGGGAAATCACGTCCACGGTTGGTTATTACACGAAGAAATAATAATGCTATTTTAATATTTTAAAGACTTGATCACGTGCGCATTTCTTTAGAAAGACTGGTAGTGACCATACACCCTTACCTGGTCGTGACATATTTGGGTAAGTTTTTTTTTTCCGTTCTCTAAGGTTTCTTTTCATTTGCCGACATGAACGTGACAGCTGTCAATATGTGTAGCTTTGTTAACGTTTCGATTGCCTTGCCCTTGTGCTAGTTGCGTGATGTCGAGAAAAAGCCGGACATGGAAACTGCAGGCATAGTAATAATTTATGGAGGTAAAATGCATTGGAAATACAGATCCACGCGACCACTTCCACTTAAAGGGCTTGTAAATGTGTTCGTACTAGTTTATTATTAATTGACCTTACAAAGGAGAGTGTTAAGTAAAAAATCTAAACTTAAAACTGTATATATATATTTTTCTTTTTCTTATTTCTGGATTTCGGATTCTGGTTTGTGTGATAATTTCTACTGTGAGTGTGGCTAAAAAAAATAATATTTTTTTCTTAATCAACCGTCGCCAATGTTGTTACTAAATGGCATCTTCAGTTTGTCATATTTGCCTAAATAGTGAAACTAATCTTGCCGCTCCAAAGTGGGACTGAAGTGAGGCTTGGTACTCCAAATGTGGACATAAAACGAACTGTACATTTCCCCTCCTTTTTTCTGGATTTTTGGAGTCGTTCTGGTTGTGTAACAATTTCTGCTGTGAGTGTGGCCAAACAATTGTTTTCTTATCAACTGTCGCCAGTGTTGTCACTAACAGTTTGCCATATTTGCCAAAGTAGTGAAACGAATCTTGCCACTCCACAGGGTATACTGAAATGAGGCTTGCTACTCGAAATGGATGGCATGAAACGAAGCTTACTACTCCAAATGTGGACATGATAACGAAGCTTGCTACTCCAAATGTGGACATGAAACG
>JAHWFP010016939.1:0-16143 GCA_023313725.1 Lithobius niger | reverse complement strand
CCTAGTAAGCCTCGTGCTATGATATACTTGGCTGTTCTTCTCCATTAACTTGGGAGACCAGAAACGAATTGGATTCGTCGGAGGAAATGTTTTCTGTTGGTGTAAAACCTTAAACGAGAAAATAAGGGTTACTTGCGCTTATTACAATTAGACGACTTTTCTAACTCTTACACTAAAAGAATAATTTTAACTCCATTGCGTGCATGCAGCAGTTCTACAATACAAAGTATTTTGTGCAATTTATTGTGTTAGATGCCGTTATTTTATACCGACTAAAAAGAAATGTTTGTTTTAAAAATAAAGGCAAAAATAGTCCTAAAACTGAATTGGTAAAATAAAAAAAAAATTAACCTGAAAATGTTCTCGAGTTACTTAAACTGCAGTCTCGTGCTAAAATTGATAAAGCTCGAATTCGTTCTTTTCATTATATAAAATGCTTTCTGCAGTGGATTTTAATTGTTCTTTTTGTATTTCAAAGAATTATATTTTGTGTTTACGAGTGTTAAAAGCTGCCTATTAATTTATTGTAATACAGTCGGAAATCGACATGTTAATGGCCTGACAGAATGTTTTGATCGAATAGCTGATATTGAGATGGAGCTAATATATTTTCATTCTTTTTTCTTATTTTTAATTGGTCCATTTTTTTTTAATGAGCTGTAAGTAAAAGTAATGCTGTCTGGGTACGCTCGATAATGCGCCAGTTGGGTTTGTATGGTTAGTAAAGACGCTAACAGTGTGGTGTCGTCACATGTGGCACCACAATAGTTAGCAATCCTTGTTTACCTTTTGTTAACCCTAACCTAGACTAACCAACTAGTAGGAGTGCCATAACATGTAACCATGTAATTGAGTGGTACTGCTCACCATAGATGTGACGCATGATCACTGACACATGACAATTTATTATATAAGGCCTGGATGCCTAATAAACACGTCCATTCCTGTGCTTGCATTAAGCTGTGTTTTAGTCGTTACTCTGCTGGGGGGACACCACGCAATAAGGCTACCAAGACAGTCCAAACAGAAAATATGAAAGTATTACATTGCATTAAATCATAGGGTTCGTACGCTAGCTGGAAAAGCAAGGTGGAAGAAGAGAGAAAAGTATTGAATTTCGTTAGGCCCTTTTCTAGCTATTGGAAAGTATGGAGTTCTGAGGGAAGAACATTATTATTATTATTAGTCGTGAAAAACATGAAATTCACTCGAACCATAATTTCTAACCAACAGCAGATGGTACGTTTACTGTAGTAGCGCCCACACTGGTGATTTCCCGTTTTGCAGAAAATAAAACTGATTAAGATTTTTGTGCAAAGCACCAAAGCGGTATTTCCTGTTTTGGAGAATCCTGTTTTGCGGAATCACAATATTCTTTAAAAATTTGACACTTGCGAGGTTAAAGATGCATTCCTATTTGGAATGAATTTCTGATTAGTTGTGGTTTCTGACGGTGTGTGTTTAGCCGCAGCGAGCGATGCACGTGATTAAAAAATAAATTATTCTGCGAAACTGGAATTCCCGTTTTGCAGAAAAATCTTAATCCGTTTTATTTTCTGCAAAATGGGACATGACCCCTACTCGGGCACAGACTTCATAAACTTATAAAAAAAATTCATCAAATATATAGAGGAAACATCAGTAGTTGGTGAAATAAAACCTGTAACTTTCTTATTAAAGTGGCACTATCACCGATTGAAAGCGGACGAATTCTGACAACATCTAGCGTTTGCTTGCACCAAGCAAAGGAATGCATAACGGCATTTCTTTTAACGAAACAAACAAGCCACGATCTCCTTAATTATTGAGTGAAAATTTGGTTCATCCTCGTGCACCTGGGAACAAGCTATAAAGGTTAACAATATAAATGTCGCTAGATGTCGCCACGGTATTTTCGTTCGCATTTCAATCGGTGATAGTGCCACTGTAAACCTGTATGTCACTAGGGTTTAAAGCCAGTTTGTTCCAATAATATGCTAAATCTAATGCAACGAAAATAAATAAAATTTAATTTAGCCCTGAAATAAATTTAGCAACCACAATAAATTCGGGCATGAAGGCCTGTCTCGTTTTTAGCATTGCAAACCTCCTAAAAATGTATTAAAGACCATAACCGTATAAATTTGATGGCTTTCCTCGTTTTCAACCAAGAGCGACTCGTCATCCCTGATAAATTGGAGTGGGATACTGAATATGCGGTATGGCATGGAAAATATAATTTTAGGGTCTGGAAAAGGCGTAAAATTGGCTTATAGGAGGTTGTACGAACCCCGGTGAAGCTAGGAGAGCAAATTTCAAAACAAAACGTTAAAAAAAATCAACTTCAAATGCCTCACCAGCCATACCACTTCCTACAACTGTGTGGAGTGTTTAACTTGTTTTAGTCCACTTAACCCTTCATACAAATCTTCAGGAGACTACAAGAGTAATAAAAGCGACGGGGGAAAAAAGTGATTTTGGCAATCGTCGAAAATTACACGTGTTAAAGCTTTTTTTTCTCCCATTTCTTCGTTGTTGAGTTTTTCCGTAGGAATTTAATCTTGCTCCACCTGAAAACTAGTTTGTTGCACACACTGATTTAAAGCCTTTATAATCCCAACCCAACATTAACGTCACATTCATGTAATTATTTTTGAAATGGCCCTTTGGTGAAATTACGTTACATTTTCCCTGAGGCATAGTTGAAACAATTAATATTCTCCTTTCCAGGGAAGTTTGACTTGTTACACTCTCTTGATTTTTGTAGCCGTCATTGTTCTTTAGACTTTTTTTTTTCTTGTAAAGTACTTTTCTTTCTTTCCCATTTCTTATTACTTTGACCTCAAGCTGTAACTCTGGGCGTGCTGTGTAAGGCTCAAAGCCACACTGGAGGAAGTAATGCATAATGCATTGTGTGTGTGTTCTGGGGAAGGATGAGCCAGGGCCAAGGCCACATGAGTGTGCTTGGAGATATGCCTGGCTAAGAATTGTGCGATTATAACGCCCATTGGGACCTTTTGTGACGTTTTTTTAAACCTTTTTTTTTTTTACTTGGCATGTCCTTGATTCGTTTTTTTTTTAAACTTTGAAATAAAAAAAAAGGCTGAAAAGAAATTGCGGGGATACAATTCTAGAACCAAAAAAAAAAAAGACGCAATAGTGATTGATTGCTTAAGTCCCGGAACAACAACCATTGTTTTAAACCTTTACCTCATAATCAACGACAATGGGGGGATAGTATTTTAAGACACTTTTCTGTAAGTAATTAATTAATTTTTGGGTGTATGCTCAGCTCGTTAATCTATGAAGCAGAAGTGGATTCAAAATTGTTAAAACAGTGCGAGAGAAACCAGTTTTGTTTTTCTCTATTAATCCAAAGTTAATTTCCTTAACACTCGGGGTTTGTACGCTAGCTGGTAAAGTCTGGGATTTCATAAAACCCTGTTCCAGGCCTGTTGGAAAAGCCTGGAATTATGATTTTCACATCGCATTACAATTTCAGCTAATCAAATCGAATATTGATGTTGGCAAAAATATTTTTTACCATAAAAATAACTTTAAAAGTTTTGGTTTGGCAAACGACTTACTGGCATATCATGTTTGAAAAAAAAAATAGTTTAAGCCAATACCCTTTTTCTTTCGCAACCGACAGAATGATTGTTCCTGTTCATTGATTTTGACAGATTTGGTGGTAAATTACAATTTTTAAACTAATTTTTACGGAAATAGCCTACTGATTTTCTTCACTGCTCCATGGTCATTCATTTAGCCCATGCAGTGGACGCAAAGTGGAATTACGGAGACTGGAAAATGGCTTGAAAAATCTGGAAAAGACATGTAATTTGGTTTTGAGGACTTATGAACCCTGTCAGCGTGTGTACTTTTTCTCCATGTAGTGAAAGAATTAGTGCTGGTGGCCTTTTTGAATAGCTCGGCTCACAGAGGTCTCACGGACTTGTGGTTGGGCTTAAAATGTGCGTGGCTTTACTATATTTATTTCCATTTGGCCCAATCCTAGGAGAGTAGGGGATAGGTCGATATTGTTATCAGTATCGGACCACTGTACGATACCGATATTTGTTAGGCCAAGAAGCTTCCCTGCAAGGATGATACCATTTGCTCAGTTTGTAGTGATCAATCTTTTTCTGGTGTTCAAGGATATCCTGGGAGATCAGTATAAAGTCGTCCTGGTAAATAAAAAGGCCTTGGAAATCAGGGGTTCGGAGCAGTTCATCCATCATACGCTGGAAAACTTTTGACGCAGCCTTAAGACCAAACATAGCGTAGCGCGGTTCGAATAAATTACCAGGAACGCCAAATGCAGCTAAGCGACTAGACTCTTTATCGAGTGGAATTTGATGGTAGGCACTATGTAAGTCAATGGTGGTAATATACCGGGGGGTACCTAACTGACTCAAGATTAAATTAATTGAGGGTAACGGGTAAGCATCTGGTAAGGAATTCCGGTTGAGCGCGCGGTAGTCCACTAAAAATCTAAACTTGCCATTCGGTTTAGGCTTAAGGAAACATGGAGAACAGCATGGACTGTTTGACTTTTGGATGCGACCCTCAGCTAGTAATCCTTGGATTACCTCATCAAGTTTTTTTTTTTTATTTTGACGGATTTGCGGGAAATGGTCGTATGTACAGTGGTTTTCTGTCGATGACGTCAATGTGCATCTCCGTCGTTCGGCAGTGCCCTGGTTCATCTCGAAAAACGTTAGCCTGTTTTGAAAATTCTTATTTTTCGGATTTCTGAATCGGGGCTTTATCAAGGATAGTTTACCAACGGATTTCACTTGATACAAAAGAGCAAACGGGAGTATCAACTAAGGATTCTAAATATTTGTAGCGTAGTTGTGGGAGGTCGTCATACCACCAAGTTAAATCAGCACTTGACTGCACTACACGAGCTCTCATCATTAAGTCTGTGCCTAGTTCCGACCATCGAAGTTTTACTATGACCAACTTAAAATCCAACTTGGATGAATGTGCTGAAGCCATAAGTAGGAATGAGAGTAAAAATGCTCTTATTGCTGCATAGAACTTGACAATTTTTAAATTTTAGTTGCGTTTTAATATCTGTGTTGACATCGACATCGGATCGGATTATTGGTATTGGCTCCGTAAAAACTCATGTCGGCCGATCCCTATAGTAAAGCGGCCATTTAATGTAAAAAAGAAAAGCTAAATAGAAGGATACATTTTAACAGCAGCACGGTAACACATTAACCAGAGAGAGAACAAAGTACACATCTCCTGAGCCCCTTACAGCCTTTTCTTGAGCCAATAATATTTGAAGCAGTGCCAATGGAGTGGTCCAGTAGATTCACTCACAGTAGGTACAGTGTCACTAAAATAATCCTAACACACCCAAAGCATGAAACTTTGAGAATATGATCATCCTTTCTGTAATATACAACATGTTGCAAAATCCGAGTCTTAAGAAAGGCCAATACTAAGTAAGCAGCTTCTAGAATACAAGTGTCAAGTACAGTGTCATAGTACACTGGCTGTCACGTTTGGTGGTCACACATTTTGCTGCAGTTGTTGGATGCTATGACGGAAGTTCGTTCACTCATCATACCAGTGTTCACGGTTTTTAACCTTGTGGCATAGTGTATACCTGCAACTTTCCATAAATCTAACGTTGATTGTCCATAAACATTAATTTAACATAAACCAGTTCACTGTCGGTGAAACGTGTCGATGGCATGTGTCTCATTCCGTTCAAATAATTGACGTGGTCTATTTATAACATTCCATTGTTTGGTCCCTTTTTTTTTAAGCGTGTAACTGCAGGATGGCTTTTATGTGTTGGTGTGTTATCGAGCCCTCGGTAGGATTGTTCAACGAAGTGTGTTTCCGCTGACTTCTTGTGAAACATGGTTGTAAACGGTAATATTGTGTAGCTACAGTCTTTAATATATTTTGATTAACTGGATTACAAACCCTAGTGAAACCAGCATTCATCTTACAAGTGGCTAAATTCCGAACACCCAGCATGCGGATGTAGGCTTAAAATTGAAAATTACAATTTTTTTTTTATGGGAGACATGGTTTTGGTGCATTCAGACCGATGGAAAATACGCTAAAGCACTGTTTTAGGAATACTTTCTCACGAAAGTTCAGGAGCAAGATTACGTAAGGGTTTCCTGGGTACAAACCATCTGGAATTGTTTCAGCTAAATCGAATATTCCACCCGGGTGTCAGTTCAGTCGACCCCCTTAGTAATTAGTATGTATGTAGTATTGTCACATATCAATCAAGATCGTATATTATGCCAATAAAAAGCACTCTTCCATTTGGACAGTCAGTATACTTTGAGGTTAACTTTACTGGAGGGTGAATTATGTGACGGTCCGTTAGGCTTGTCGACATTCAGATTAGCTCGTAGTTTTTTCGGTTTAAACTCCCAGTTAGGACATGGAGATTTGCACTAACAATGAAGGATTAGTTCTGTAGCACTTGACATTCTGAATGCCATTGTCTTGAACCGTTAGTTTCTAGTAAGTACGGTTCTTGATGGCTAGGGTTGGTTACTGCAACGCCGTAACCAAGTAGCACCCAAATCGTGGTCGCCAATGACCGAATTTTCCTCCCCATTTGGTGAGAGGCAACAGCCATGAGTGAAAGTTGTTCATGCAAGTTATTTTCATTCACCACGTAGGCTAATACATAATCTTATGTTTTTTAAAGTATTACATATCTGTAATGCACCATTAGAAACAAATCCGAGCCTTCAAGCTGAAGTATTGACTGTACACTACTTTAAAATGCACGACGCAACGCTGGAAACTAGTTTCTAGCTTAGTAGGATTGCTGAGGTACTAAGCTAGAAAGAAACAGTTTCTAAAAATTCTGAAAACGAAGTCTAGAAGCCAGATTTTGTTTTGACAACGATAACCGAATTCTCCAAGTGCTGATTTAGTAGGTTGGTAGGGCGTCCAACTAATTTCACCTGCACCTTTGAAGATGCTTGCTTCCACGTTGGCTTTGCGTTGGTTTTGTTGCATTAGCTCAAGTTAAAATGTTAATGTTTCATACGCTCCGTTTCCGTATCGTGGCTTTTCTGTAGGAGTTTTTGTTCCGTTTAGGCTACCCTAACGTATGTAGATGTTGCATTTTCTTGGGATAGGAGAATAGGGATAGGGTAGGTCCTTTATACACCTTCAATCATTGCGTCCAGAGGGTTTGGGCAGAAGTGCTTATTTCATTGTTAAATTTGCTCATTACAACAAAATGGTTAAAGGGTTTGACAGAAGTGCTTACTCCATTTTTACATTGGCTCATTCCAAGGGTTTGGGCAGAAGAGCTTATTCGATTGTTACATTTGCTGATCACAGCAAAATGGCTCAAGGTTTGGCAGACATTTGCTCATTGAACAGAAAGGGTTTCGGCCGAAGCGCTTATTCCATTGTTAACATTTGCTCATGGCAACAAGTTAAAGAGGTTGGGCAGAAGCACCTATTCCAATCAACCTATGTTGTAGGGTATATACCGAAAAAGGCAAGTTGGGGATAGCGCGACCTGGTAATTGGGCAGCCGTGATTAGGCAGCTGTCCGGGCTTTATCACATTTTTTTTAAGAGTGCGTGATTGATGCCGAGTGGAGCAGGTGCATCTGGTATATGTTAAGAGATGGGCATTGCGGTTGCCATGGCATCGTGGCGGTAAGCTGCTGCCTAGCAACTAAAGGAGGTTGTTGGTGTTTGGGGGGTTTAGTCACTCCAGTCCATCGTTTGTAGAGAAGAGAGGGCAGTGCCCTTACGTGGTATCCTAGTTTAGTTTCCAGGTTGTTGAAATGAGGGGAGAGGGAGGGAGGGGATAGTCGAGGGTAATAGGGAAAACCTGTTACGACTCGTCTGGGGGTTGACAGTAGCAGCTGGTTACCAAGAACAGTTGATAATTAGGAGAATGCTTGGAGGGAGTTGACAGTGAAAACATGGCTGCGAATTTTTGGCTTTATTATTATTATTTAAATTAGGGTGAATGGGAAGGGGAACTTGAATTTGTTGTGTAGTGATTCGTTGATGTAAGGTTAGTCTGATTGGTGGTCAGTTAAATTATTTACGAATATAATGCAAGTCTAGCTTGGCACAAACTAACATTTGTGTTCAGTTCTCGATTAAATAATTGGGATGATATTATTTCTTGGGCTTTGAAAGTGACCGGAATGGAAATGCGGTAAAACGTGAAAAATCCTGTAATCCGGAATGTGACTCACTTTCTTCCGAAGTGACTCATCCCTGTATTAAGAATGGAAATATCGTGGGTGTTCGTTAAATGTCTTATTAGTCAAACTATTTTCTGCAGTAGTTAGTGGTGCTTCTGCTGGAGACTGATCTTAGATTCTTGTATCTCAAACTACATCGAACTGGTGGGAACGCTGCCAGGATTGCCTTTGTGACCGGAAATTGGTTTATACAAATGGCAAGAGTTCTGTTACTATGACAACTGCAGTCTGTCCACAGAATCCAAGAAAAAAACATGTTTTTCTTTTTAGAACATGTATCAATTATATTATTTTTCTTATTAGAATATGTGTAAACACTAATACACTTTACCACCAGTTGGGAACACAATTCACTGTTCTCTTTGAATTCTCCGAGGAATCCGTTCTCCTCCTTCGGAAAAAGTACAAAAAACGATGCTTCAACGTATAACGTCTTTTGTGAATGAGCTCGCCAATTTTTGTGTTTTTTTTCTGGAGAAGGAGAAGGGATTTCTCCGAAAATTCAAAAAGATCAGTGAATTGTGTTTCCAACTCGTTGAAGTGAATAAAAGTCCGAAAATGTGAACAAAGATGTAATGTAACACAACATTTCAGGAATATCCTGCACCTCATTTTCAAGTGAAAAGGAATCAGCTGAAAAGCATCGTACAAGCATTGCATTTGGAAACTGGGTGCACGATATCCCGAAACGTTGTGTTATTTTACAGCTTTGTGCACATTTTTGGGCTTTTATTCATTGAAACACAATTCATTGTTCTTTTTGCAGCACAATTCGTAGTTGAAGTGAATAAAAGCCCAAAAAATGCGAACAAAGATGCGATGTAAGAGATCTTTTTACAGGGACATCATGCACCTCGTTTTCAAGTGCAGAGGAAATCCGCTGAAAAGCATCGTACACAAACATTGCATTTGAAAACTGGGTGCACGATATCCCCAAAACGTTGTGTTATTTTGCATCTATGTGCACATTTTTGGAGTTACATTCACTTCAACTACGAATTGTGTCTTGCTTCACTTTTCCAACTGGTGGTAAAGTGTATTATTATTTTTCGTCATAATGTGTAAATGATATTATTTAGCATGCTCTCCACACACGCATGACAGAAACCAGAAAATATTTTCTTTTCGTTGACTAAGTTTTCAGTTTTAATACGTGGATTCCAGAATAAAAAAAAATTAAGCGGGCGATCTAATAAACCCAAATAGCTAATTCCCTGCGGCGTACACGGCACATCCTACTATCAGAAGCTGAGAAAGTATTGTTCTCGGGTGTGTAATGGAGAGTTGGGCTTCATTACAACGCTTTGTTATAATCTCACAATGCACTGGCAGTTAGATTGTGTGTACGTGCTGTTGACTCATTTAGCACGCTGTAAAATTGTTTTAAGAGCAATGAATGCTCAAGTCTGCCTGCCATCTGAGATAGTAATGAATGTTAGCAGCAGGAGATGTAATTTCAGGCAGCCAAGATGTAACTTGAATATTTCCTGAGCAATAAATGCTAACGGTTTAAATCATGCAAGTGTTTCCAACGCTGTTGCTGTAGACCTGCAAACTTATGTTGGTAGTTTTGTGTTAAAAAGGAAAGTAACATACAGTTGTGTTTGCAGTAATACACATTTTAAATACGGTAAATAGTCCTGGGTTCAGATTCCCCCCCCCAAAAAAAAAAAAAGTGTGTTAAGGTCAGAATTCGTGAAATTACAGTTAATAGAACCCCACCGGGGGGGGGGGGGTGTACCTTTATTTCACAAATTCTGACTAAAGCATTTGAGATGATACGTTCAAGAAAATCATGGTTTGCCCTTTAATAGTAGTCTTTCTGCACCAAAATTAACTAAAACCTTCATCATCGTGTGTAAAGCCAACTAAATTCAAGAACAAATGAGAATAAAGGCATTTTGTTAGCGCGAGACCAAGCCCAGCTCATGTGTATGAATGTTCGCATACACGCCGAATTTTTTGCCCTGGAGTTAGGCCTAAACACCCACACTGGACCTTTAAGTAAGATTTGAATTATAACGTTGTTACGTCCCTCCTTTTTAATCGAATAAATTTTAACAGCCCATGGGTGTATAATAGGCGAGTTGCTGCAAATAAATTTTCATGGAAATCGTCAACTTGCATACTGCGATGCACGCAAACTGGCATTACTGAGATTGGAAAGGAAACCGAGCTTGGAAAAAAGCTGGAATACGGCTTGGTTTTAGTTTTACAATAGGACATACAAACAATACTATACTATGGACCGAAATAAGATTAAATTATACCGTTGTTACGGCCCACCTCCTTTTTTTATCGAAGTAATTTTAACGGGCCAATGGGCGTTTAATAGGCGATTTACTTAAAATAAGTGTTTATTGAAATTGTCAACTTGTATACTGTGATGCAAGCAAACTGGAATTACCGAGATTGGAAAATGAAATCCAGTTTGGAAAAGGCTGGATTGGGCCTGGTTTAATGTTAGAATAGGACTTACAAACAGTATCACAGTTCAGCTCCAAAGTAACCAGTCAATGGTAACTTTGGCGTTTCAACTGTGGAAATAAAAAAGCTGGTTGCTATGCCACTGCCATTATAATAATGATTGTGGTACGAAACTTGCTGACATTTATTTTCGTACATTTTGAACTTGTTCGTGCTAGCTTTATTATTGTTACGAGTTGTTCGTAATTAATTATCGTTTTAGTTTAAGTTACTATTATTTTGTTACACATTATTAAAGGTACATTCCTCCCTGTTGGGATTTCCTGTACGGCTCAGTTTGGCAGCAGTACTCCAGACACGTGTAAATGTTGCAATGGCGTTCATTTTCTTATATTCCCCCTCGTTAGAAACGGGTTTGCTACATTCACTGTAACCCTTGTAAATATTGCAAAGTTGAATTTTCCATAACTTTTGAACCGCACAAGCTACAGACTTGCGGTTTGCGGTATTTTAAACAGCTTGGAATTAGATTTCCTGTGGCACCATTCCTTTCAAATTAGTTAAACTCCAATTTTTACTACTTTTGATTAAACTATGTGTATAGGTTTTTCAGTTGAATAGCGAAATTAGTCAGTTTTAAGCAAAATGCAGGAAAACAGTACATATTATTGAGATGCTGAATGTTAGAATTTTCGATGGCTATAAAATAGGAGACCACATTGTTGGTTTCCTTTTTGATTTTGCACCCTAGCAACAGATTTGGGGTGCAAATTTGCATCCGGATCAAAATTTGGAAATTCGACCCCTGCTACATTCACTGTAACCCTTGTAAATATTGCAAAAGCTATTTCGCGCAGGATATTTCCAATATAGTGAGAAGTCATGTCCTCGTGGTTCTTTTGGAAGCAGAAGATCGTTAAATCTCCGAAAATTTAAAGTGAACTGGTGAAAGTATACTGACGTGCTTTCAATGGTGGAACTTGTGTTAATTTTCGTCGACTTTCCACGACGTCTGAAAATGTCCACTGTAAATGCCGTTGACCGGTTTTCTAAAGTTATGTCCTTTTAAGAAAGAAATGAAAATTGTCATTTTCTTATTTATTTTTTATTTCAAGGACGTCTTAAAAGTTACCCGAAGTAAATCAGTTCTTATAGATGAACCTTAAACTAGAAGTTTCGAAGGAGAAAGAAATCTAGTAATGGGAGAGGCAAACCCGGGGATTCGAACCGGGTAACTAGATTATCACAAGGTATGGTGGGGGGGGAGGGAGATATAGCCTAGAACAGGCCAGGTCAGATCCATAACCACTGAGGGGAATGGTAGTCTCTCACACTGCCTCGCCGACGCAGACTGGCAGGGACTTGGCTATGGTCCGCTAAGAGCTGTTGTTGAGCAACTGTCTGTTCCTAGCTAATATGTACAGGGTGATTGTAATTGAGTACTTATAATGAAATTATTTTATATTACAAGAATGGAGAGATACGTAAAGTGAAGAATTGTCCCCTTGGACTTCACAAAAACAATTTGAGTTGTATAAAAAATTATTTCCCTGGAAGGTACTAAACGCAGTGCTGCAATTAAGGCAGGTGCAAAGGGTGCAAAACTTCCAGGCCTAGGTGGTAAGGGGGCCCAAAATTGGTTAATTTTTTGGTAGGGGGGGCTACATTTTACCTTTGCATCCTCCTTAGAAAAAGGCTAGGCACTGCCTAAACGACATGCCTTTTAACCAGCTGCATGTCGCCATCTTGATGGTGTTCGTCGTCGTTTTGTCTTCCCCATGACGTTGGGCGATAAGTCTGTCCTCCTGTCCGGTGTTTTCCAATTTTTGCAGGAGGTACAGATGTATGACAAGATTTAGATTAGGGGTTTTAATATTATCTCTGTAATGTGTGGTGCAGGGGCAACCCGGGCCACTGCACTTTGACTGAGGTTGGCGCTATTGACCAAGCTGTCGACGCGCCATAAAGCCTCAATCCCCCCCCCCCAGCTGCATGTTATTAGTTTTAGGTTTCATTAAGAGTCAAAATTATATGGCGTTAATCTATTGAAGTTGTAATTCACAGGGTGTCATACTCCTACCACCTTAAGTAATTAATTCAGCATGTTTAAAAGGGGGGAAAAAGCAAAACACGGAAAAAACTACACTCTAAAGGGAAGAAAACTAACTCAAGCCAATAATTAACCATGTCTAAAAATGCCTTGTAGCCCCTCGCACAAATGTACACCCACAATCTTTGTTTATTTTTATGGAGACTTTAGTGGCTAGCTTAGTGGTAAAGAAAATTGGTTTGGCATTTTTGGTCAGTGCCGGTTGTATTACAGTAATACGAATCGGCTAACCTTTTAGTGGATTTGTTCCACGAAGGTTTTTATTTCCAACCAAACGTGATTGTCATCTACTTTGAGATGTTATAATCTGCCCACACCCACATATCATAACGACCAAAACATTACACTTTTGTTGTTCGATTGGTCCACGCTGTCCGTCGAATCGAAGCCAATTGTGACTCTTGTTTCTGATATTGTAAAATTATAACCATCGTTTCCAGGTAGAGATGATATCTGATAGGTTGGAGTTCCGCGAAGCAGAGCGTTCGATTCTTTTTTTTTTCTCCCTTGCTTTTTGTGTGGCATTTATATCGTGACTTTTTGTGTTCTGCTTTGGGAGATAATGTTTTATTCACTTTCACTGATTGCTTTTCTCATTTCCAGGATGGTGATGACGTGAATCAACCTGCCTCCCAAGATTACCCAGATGTGCGGAAGGCTATAAAGAAGTGGACCGAGTGCCAAGACGGCCAGCGCATCCTTCTCACTACTCCATCGGTACTGGTGGGCTACCGGGTGGAGGTGTACCGAGCTGAAGGAACCACTCAGTGGTACACGGCCGTTATTGTCTCCTACAACGACAATATCAGGGTGAGTTGACAAAATGTCGTGGTGTTGAGTAACGTGTTTTTGAATCCTTAGCACACACTGTTCCTACGCCGTTTAATTTTTTTGATGCCAAATTATTCCAAGTTATTCTCGTGCGCACTGTGTCGCAGCTCGCAACCTTCAGCCATGACCAGGAAACTATCCGACCCCGACCGTTATTTTAAAGGGGTAGACAAAATGCCGCCGCGATGCTCCATTTGTTCGGGAATTGGCCAAGCTAATCGCATGTTCGTATGGTGATTCGCGACTTCTATTGGCAGCTAGTGGCAGTTTTTAAAATAAAAATTGTGATTTTTGAGCAGATTTGCGTGACAAATTTGTAGTATCTGTAAATGTATTTTTAAATAGTTTTTTAAAGTTATCACTCAGCCACAACTAAGCTATTTCTCTGTGCTTGGAAAAAAAGAGACAGATTTGTGTATTCAGAAAGTTTTGCAAGGGACGGAACGTTGGCATTTTGTACTGTCAGTGTCGCCCTCGGCTGGCAGAAAGCGGCAACTGATCAAATCAATCGCATAAGTGGCATATTCGGCAACCGTATTGTCCATTCCAATTGCGTACGCTATTTTTCATCCAAGATCCAGCCGGTACTGTCCGGACCGGTACTATCAAGTTTGGAGGCAGATGCAGCATGCCCACTGTAAAAGTTGGTCGCCAGTGTCTGAAATATACTCACTATGGGAATTTTGGTGCATATTTCCAAACTCTTTAATTAGGAAAAAGTAGGTTATGCCATTAGGGCCTACTGAACGATTATTGGCCAGGCCTCACTCTTAAAAATGTGAACACTGCTCCGCAAACCGTTTGCAGGCTGACAACTCTTCTTACATTTCGTATATTTTTTAGCAATCCTATAATTCCCTATAATTTGACGAAATTATCCTACACACCCAATATTTCCGTACAGTTTCCTAGATTTTTAATTTGTTTGATCGCCCCAGATTCATCCGATTAGTAATAACATAAATCTCGGCAAATAAATCCTGTTAATAATAATACTGCAAATAATACTGGGCTTATTTTCGATAAAGATGTGAACCGTTCAGCGCAATATCAGTATCCCAGAAAATGATCAATGCGCACAGAAAGAAGGAGCTAATGCCGAGCGAGAAGATTGCAGCTATAAGGCACAATAAAAGAAGATTGCAAGTAAACCAAAACAAAAAGGAAAATGATGGACAGCGTGACAGACTGGGGGTACAGCAACAAAGCTGATAAGAAAAAATAAATGTTGTCTATTTTTCCGAAATAAAACGTACAGGGTGGTCAACAAAAAACTGACGACCCACAATTTTCTAAGTCCAACTTTTCTAGCTTTTAAAAAACGTGAAATAAGGATTAAAGACGGAAAGCCAAAGGCTCAACTAGAGGTAAATAAATCTGGTTGCAAACTTGCTTTATGTAACTCTTGTTGAGCCTTTGGCTTTCCATCGTTAATCCATATTTGCTTTTAAGTGTTCGTTCATTCGTGTTCATTCGTTTCACGTGGGTGTGTGGCACAGCAAATAAGTGTCCCTCCACTGGTGATTGGAAAGTGTATGTATATATATGAACGTGTTGAATGCTGCCTATGCACGTTTCCTTTTGGCTGTATCTGTATTTATTGTCATCCGTATAACAGGGTTAAAAATTATAAACCTGTTCAGAATTCAAACTGCAATGTCCAGTCAACTTGTGAAACGTACTTGCTTTCCAATCGTGTCATTTGAGAATTGTGGCCATATTGCTATTTTAAGAAAAAATCCAGCTTCCACCAAGACCTACGTTAGCGAAATGTAAAGACGGTAATTTAATGATGGGATTGGGAATGTGCCATAGTGGCACATAATAACTTTGTGAGAAGTTGCAAACTTGAAACAGTGTAATAGGGGGGTAAGAAACATTATCCTAATGGGAAGCTCTGCATTAAAGATGGAGTATAAAAGCTTTGCGTGCAGGAAGACTTAACTCTTTGCTGAAGGCTTTATAAGTTTCATTTGAACTTAAGGTCAGTCGCTGAATTATAATTTCTTTACATTATAATTGGTGACGACACAAACATTGGACACCAACGGGAACATTGTGACAGATTTATGAACACAGCTAGATACATAAAAAAATAATAATAAACACAATGATCTCTTAGATTATGTTTATTGCAATCGGCTGTGAAGTGGACTATACATTGTTTATCTGTATTTGTTTGTGTATGAACTGGACAATTGTATCAGTTGTAGGTATATGGAAGGGGGTGTGCGGTTTGGGTGCCTTCCACCCAACTATTTATTCACACCATTGAACTGCTGTTAGGTTAGACAGTTCCTGAAACTGCGAAAAATTGCCAAGTTATTAATATCGTTTACAGGACCGTATCCAACATTTTTTAATGTTCATTATTTATCAATTATGTAATAAAGTGTAAATTGTCATGGTTATTCTTAAAAAAAAAGAATCTTATTTCTCTTCAGCTTTATATTTTGTCAAGAATCTGAAACGGCTTTGCAGAGAAGCAAGTTAGTTAAAAAAAATTTACAGACCAACTTGGATTATGTGAATGTCTCCATTATCCATGTAACTTTTTTTT
>JAHWFP010016938.1:0-20334 GCA_023313725.1 Lithobius niger | reverse complement strand
ATCATGATTATTTCCAACCCTGACCCGCCTTTAGGGTGAACAGATATACATAACAACTCGACGTTTCCACTTATCTCAGCGCCATTATCAAGAGTAAAAGATAAAAAGAATTACAAATAGCACAAGAATGCCATGATTCAAGTTGCAAGTAGTTAACTCATGGCTTACGTGTGCTATTTCTAATTCTTTTTATCTGTTACTCTTGATAATGGCTCTGAGGTGAGCCGAAACGTCGAGTTTTTATGTATATTTGTGCACTTTCCTGGCTTTTACTTTATAACATGCTAACAAGTGCTTTTTAGTTTAATTTAAAGGGTGAACTCTAAATTTCTCAATGGCTCTGAAAGGGAAAGAAGAGCCATCATTTTGGAGTGTTTTGAAATATGCTCACCAATAATGGTTCTTCCCCTTTGCAAACTTCAAAATGGCGACGAGAAATTAGAAATAGGGGGAGGGGTGCTTTAAGTTTCTCGGATCCCTGTAAAACAATTAATTTTCATCATTTTAGTGCATGCTTTTGAAATGTTCAAGGATAATTTTAAGTATTTTGTCTACAACAATTTGAGTTTCTGCTGGTTATGCTCCTCCCCCCCCTCCCCCCCACCTAGCACTGGGACGAAGCCCTAAGTAATATTATGGCACTAAATTTTTGTTTCAATCAATTACAGGGCATTGACGAGGTTTAAAATTGTTGACACTGTCACTCATGAGAACCAAGTTATTTATTCTTCCGTGCCTACATTGTAAACGTTCCTCTGCTTGTTGACAAATTTTTCTTGAATGAATACCCTCCCGGAATGTTAAAGCTGAAGTGCTTTTGTGTAGGTTACGCTACATTTTGCGACGTGGGACCCTTTTCAGTGCTTAGCAAAACTGACTGGTACCACCGTCTTTTAGGGTCAACAACTGAACGTTTGGAAGGTGAATGAACTTGACCACAAACTGACCATCGGGTTCTCGTCAACATTTTGAAGCCTGTAACCTCTCTGTAACTCCCACTCCATGACTTGACCGATGGTGCAGGGCCTGTCATTTTAGATAAATGACAGAAGTGGAGTGAGTTTCAGTTCGTTTTGTGGGGTTGTTTTTGGTCGTATAAGGCCAGAGATAAGTAGGGCGTCATCAGTTAGACTGTCACAAACTGGAGCGAAGTGATTGTAAACAACCCGTGTTGCTTTGGAGACAGCGTTCTCGCTCATCTTTTCAGTCGTTCCATCGCATCTTGTCTGTTTGTCCGTTTGATTTCGTAGCGCGTCGCTGGATGGCGTTGGGGGGGGGGGGGGTGCGCAACGACAATTTTCTCGCTCAGTAGCTTTTACTTGGTCAGTACTAAATGTCGGCTCCTTCTCGCGTGTACGGAGAATGCGGTTTTCGAAGTGTCTATACTTAGTAACCATGGCTACAACGCTGGAAGTGGATCTTCTCCTCATGCCTCGCGAAACGACCTACGATGCTTGCAACATGACTGCGTCGATTTGTCACAACAAGAAAACAATTTTTACTGCAGTACAAGACGATGGACTGACCTCTGAATGCCGGCATTCGATGGTTTGTCTTCGATTCGATGACCCCGAAATGGACGCCATGTTGGATTTTGAATTCTCGCTGCGAGTAGCTATTTAGTCTGCCGACGGCTGATCACTGCTAGAAGCTGTTCGTTGAGCGAAAGTAATAAGTTTTCGAAATAGCGTGAAATGACAACACTGTTGTAGCAACGTTTAAAAATATTGTTGCGCTTTGTTCTTTATCCGTGTTGTTATTTATAACACACTTGATTTGTTATTCATTTACTAGAAACGGGAAACTAATCGTAAATAAATAACGGTTGACTAGCAAATAGCGTTCGGCGAGCGTGTAGGTCTTGTTGCGTAAACGCGCCCTGACAGCGGTTGCGACGAGCGGTTTTCCGACTTTGGTTTTTTCAGTAGACAAACCACCCGAAAATTTGAAGAGTTTTTGTTGGAAAGCATCAAATTTGGAGTCTAGTTGAGAATTAATTAATGCTGGCACAAATTTGAGCGCACATTAAATCCGTCTTGACATTAACGATAGGGCAGATTTTCGCGCTTCGGAAACTATTGGTGAGCAAATAGGTTAACAGGTCACACCAACTGTGCATTTTGTTGCCTTGATCATTCCTCAACAACGTGTCCGATTTTTAATTTTCTTTGTTGAAACTACCTCTGGGTATGACGCTCTCGATGTGCAAAATCTGGTTTTAATATACTCAGTGGTTATTTCGTGATGCGGATACAATGGTTGCATTGGAGGGGACCCATCAACGGAGGCGGAGAGCCGATCGGATACCCCGCCTGCCTTATAACATTCCGCCTGCCTAAATCACAACCACGCGCAGATCGCCATCCACGCATTTAATACTGCCAAGGTCAACTGAGACAGTAGCTGCGTTCTCCACTGCGACGAACGTTGCTGCTGTCTCAGTTGGCTTTGGGAATAGTACAAGAAAAAGCATCAACTTAAAGATTGCGTCGTCACAAACCGGAATGATTTTCGTATTTTAAAATCACACACTATAATTTTTTTAGGCTAGTATATTATAATTTTTCTTCGGCAATCTATTGGAATAATTAATTTTTATTTTTACTGCCTCAGTCTTTTAGATTTTTTGATCTCATAGTAATTAATAGCAAACCATTAAAATTAGTACTGCGCACATACAGATAAAACTTCAAGGTCATTGTAGGCGCGCAAAGCATCATATACGTTCTGGAAGAACGTAAATAATGTTCCCCAGTATTCGACAGAAAATCTCCTATACGCCACATTTTAAAACGGATTTTTAGCAAGCGAAAGACTAACGGTAAGTAAATAGATCTTTGGGGCCGTACTTGATGTGGAGGATCGAGAAAAATGGCGCTGGGAGGTATATCCCTTTAACACTTCGTTTATCCTTCTTTTTTATTGGGGGGGGGGGGGGGGGAGGGAGGCAAGATTTGAAAGAAATAAAATGTACATTTATTCACAATTTCCAGTTGAAAAAGAAAGCAAGATTTAGCCGTATGGTGCAAGGCCAGCTGAGACTAAATCTACGTCCGTCGTACTAAAGTGACATTAGTAACGCGAGGAACGTAGATTCAATCTCAGCAGGCTTTGGTTCGGAGTGCGATGAGTGTTAAATTTGCCAACAGATGGCTCCATCATTCAGGCATTTCACCAGAGATATTAGATATTTGTTTTTATTGCGGCTGCCGCAAATGTTCGAGAGATTTGCCAATTCATAGCAAGTGTTTAGTTGAAAAAAGAAGAAAACGTCAAAAAAGAGAAAGAAAGGTAATTTCTTCGCTAAATATGAGTCGTATAGCCCTGAAGATCAACTTATTTGGCATATGTAAGTTTTGCCATTTGAAGAGAAAAAAAATCACCCTTGCTAAAAAATAAAAAAAATAATAATGTGGGTTTCTGTTTTTATTTTTATTTAGGAAAAAATGCCTTCCTTGCCGGTGTTCTGTAAAGAATGGATGCTGAACTAAAAATTAAATTTCTTTATTCTAAACTCATAGAATAGCTCACCGTTGTGGTGACAGCCTCTCACAATCGTTTCTAAACGCGCGATTCATTTGCCGATCCCTCAACGTGACGTCACTGATAAAGCATCGAATCATTTGATCTTCGAGGTGATTTTTCCGCTGACCCCACCAACTAAAGATGGTGGACCTGCCGTTTTTTCTTTGCTAGGGCTATTTATATGACTTAATTATCCTAAGAAGCCTCCTCACTCACAAAAAGGTGGAAAAATGTCTTTCGACTATAAGAAATAACCATGATGCACTGGTAATCCCTCGTGCTCGCGTCGCGTGTGCATGTAAAAGATCCTAGGTACTTCCTAGCGAAATTGTCCTTCTCCGTCCCGGGATTACCTTCCTAGTTGAAGAGGATGTTAATTCGACTATTTCCCATTTTACAAGCATTATGGTGAATATATGCTCATGCGTAACCTACGCTGAAGTATTAAATCAGTTCCTAAAAGACTAAGTGTGACGTTCCTTAAGTGTAACGTTCCTAAGAGTGATGTCAATTTTGAAGGGTCATGGAAGCGGCGTAATCGGGTCCGACTGAACCGATACTACTTTTTTGAATTAAAAAAAAACAACAAAAAAACGGTTGAGATCTATTTCAATGCCAATTTTTGTGTAATTTTTAAGAATTTCCCACATTTTTAACGTTTTACGATTTTTTTTGACAATAGATGGTTTTTAATTCGTTGGCCGTTCTCTGATTTCCAACAAATGGCAATCTCCCACCTCCCTCCCGCAAAGTGCAGAACCGCCCCCCCCCCCTAAAAAAGCACCACCTTGAAAACTGTTAAACAAAAAGTGACAATCCTAATGGCACTGCACTACGTTGTGAAGGACGCACGAAGATTAAATCATAAATGCTTGGATGTTCGCCAACTAATAAATGTCTTAGCCTACCGTACACAAGTCATTTATTTAGAAAAAAAAAAAGATTTTTTAGCGTTCAGTTTTTTATTTTAATTAAATCCATTCTGAAAAGTTTAATTAATTTTTATTGGGGGGGGGGAGGGACATGCAGGAAGTAATGCAAGATGACAGACAAACACATCGAACGAAATTGGAAATCTCAGGACACAGGATTTTTAAAAACGTAGCATACAATTAAAAATCTTTTTAATTTAACGCCTAACTTTTTTAAATTAGCTTTACGTTCTTTTTTTTTTATTTCGTTTTTAAAATGCGGAAAATGGTGCTATATGGGGTATGCACACGCGTCTGGTACCCTCAAACCTCCTCTCCATCCTCACCTCCTCGCCATCCCCGAATCCTGCGTTTAGCCTACATCGCCAACGAAGATAGAGTAGAACAACCGCGTTTCCCACGAGCGGAGCGTTCGGCGCGAGACAAGTGAGACGCCCCTTTGTTGACGGGTAGGAGGAGCGGGGGAGGTGGGGGGGGGGGGAAGTAGCAGGTCACTCACCCCACCCGATGGCTACATCCAGTAGTTTGGGATGGTCCCCGTTCTCCCTCCTTTCCTTTCAACCCCCTCGCCCACTTATTCCCCTGGAATTTGGAAAAGGAGGGTGGGAGGGAATGGGAATAGTGCACGAGTATACCTGGACTGGAGCAGAAGCAGAAAATTGGTCACCCGAAGAAATTCCGAGACTGGTTCGGATACCCTATTCCGGGCATCGAACCTTGCACACATTTTTACTTAGGAGTAGGGAGGGGCAGTGGGGGTTGGGGGACGTCGCAGTGGAAAATTGTTTAATGAGATAATTGTAGAATATCTGCTTTAAAAAATGTCAGGAAAATCATCTGAACGGAATATCGTAAAATGGATTATCGTCTAACTGAACAATAATATTTTAATAGTTAATTTTTGATTGGTTGCGGTTTCTGATGTTATATGTAAAGCCGCAGCGAGCGCGGCAGGCACGTTAGACGATTTTCCATTACATTACACGATTTTACATTATAGTGCTATATTTTATACGTTCTTCCTCTCATGTCATTTTCCAGGTAGACGGTCATCCCTTGCTCCTGAATTTCCACACGTTGCAGGAAAAGGGAAGGACAAATAGCTTCAAATCTTAATGACCATAAAATAAAATGCACATTATTTCAAATAATTTTTTTATATTGTTGAGGTGAAAACCAATGAAACGTTTTTCAATTGAATTTCGGTGAAGTAAGTTCATGTCTGAAATTGGCAGGGTGGGCGGAATAGTCAGAAGTGTGTGCTTCTTTCTCTGTCTGCGTTGCTTTGGTGAGGGGGAGGGAGCAGGGGAGAGGGACAAATACTGAGTCCCCAACCCCGAGCCCTCACGACGGCTATGGCTGTAATACTAATTACAAGGCTGTATTTAAAATATCCTACAGGTAAACGAAACTGAAACGTAACTTACTATTTTTTTTAATGCGGCATTTTTTTAGCGATGCGAAAGGAGAATAATTATGTCTACTTCTAGCAGCTCTCAGCAGTATGCGTTCGCCCCTTTTGCAGGCGTGCATGGCAGGGAAGGTTAACGTTAAGGCCAAAAGCCGACACGCTGGTGAACAATGATGAACACAGCAACAACCATTTAAGATTGGAGCAATTTTGACGTTGTAGGCACGCAGTAACGCGCCTCTTCATATTATATTCGGCCTCTTAACTTCGTGTATCTAATTTATTTAGAATGCTGTGTTTCTGTTTACGTTATGATCGCTGGTGTTGGCGAGTCATATTTGCAGCGGGACAACTTATTTGCATGTTTTATCATAGTTACAGTTTACTTTTATCCCTTCGAATTTTTACGGTTCTTTATTTGAAAACCTGAACTCTAGGATTCTGTACCAAGTATACTGACTGTGTACAGCAGCTTAATATAGCCCGACGTATTTCAAAATATTAGAGAGTCTCAAAATGGACACTACGATCTTGATAACTGACTTACAGGAGAAAATACCATGAAAATTCTGAAACCTCATGCAAGACTTTATGTAAAAAAAAAAAAACATTTTTCATGTTTCAGTGATTAATGCACGGGATATGCTTTCCCATAAAGCTCCTCGAATAAATGCAACTTTAGCTCTCTACAAATATTTAAAGGTACACTCTGCTTGCCTTATAACAGCCACGCGCCGATCACCACATGCGCATGTTACCATCGCACCGTTTCGAGAGACTCTGCGTAGTAAGACAAGGCCAACTAAGAAAGTAGCTATGACCTCGCAACGAGAAACGCAGCTACTATCTCAGTTGGCCTAGAGCGTATTAGACGAAACAGCATGAACGCAAAAATTGGGTCGGCGCAAACTGGAATGATTTTAGTATTTTAACATCTCACTTCATAATTTGTTAAGCTAGTATCTTATAATTTTTCTTCGGCGAGAAAATGGCATAAATAATTTTAATTTATTTAATAATTTTTTTTTTATTTAAATAATTTCTTTGAGCCTTTAAGCCAGCCGAAGCAACTTAATGCTTGTATGGCTGAACCGGCTCAATTTTGAACATTACCAGACTTTTAGAGAAGAAGAAATATCTGGTAAAGGGAGGTGCCAACCCGGGAATTCGATCCGGGAAACCTCCGATCATCGTAGGGGCCGAAAGATTGTCCAGAATTTGCCAGAAGAGCTCCCATAGCCGCTGAAGGTGCATGGTAGCCTCACGCTACCCTGGCTGGAAGTCCTAGCGGGAACTTTGCCAAGGTCCCCTTTCCAGGGGTTCGACCAGATCAGCAAACCTCCAGCAACCAGGCTGAGCTCTATCACAACTAAGCAACGATGACCACTGTCTTTTAGTCTTTAGTCTTTTAGATTTTTGATCTCATGGTAATTGTTAGTAAACGATTAGAAATTAGCACATGCACACACACACAGATGAAACGTCATGGTTATTGTAAGTGCGCAAAGGATCATTTAATCGCAGGATGCTAATAAATATAGTTCCCAGTATTCAACAGAAAATCTCCTAGACGCCACATTTAAAAAAGGATTTTTAGCAAGGGATTGACTAACGGTAAGTAAATAGTTTTCGTACCGTCGGTACAAAAGGTTGCCAGGTTAGGTTTAGCTTACGACATTTTTTCTCTACGCTGGTACGTAGACAAAAAAATGTCGTAAGCTAAGCCTAACCCGACAACCTTTTAAATAAAACTATGCTAGTGACACTTTAAAGGACACCTAAAAACCTACGAGACTCAAGCGAATAGAGCATTTTATACTCTAATCTTATTTAAACGATTAAATTAAAAAAAAAACGGTTTTATCTTAAACACAAAAGTTGGTAACGGGCCGTCTCTCCCTTAGCTGTGACTTTCGTAGACAGGAAGTTTGTAACCCGGAATTTACCGTTCAGAAATGTACATGTCAATCGTATGTAAACATTCTCAAATTTACTTTGATTCACAAATAACATCTACAAATAACAATTTTTAAAAACTCAAATAACTCTATAAGTTAGCTTGACGTCACTTCTTAATACCATTAAAACATATATTCGTGAGAAATTGAAGGTTAAACGCCAATAATTCCTGGTTTGCTCGAAACAGGTTGTACAATGTCTCATCCTAACACACTCGTGAGATTTCCCACACCCCCTCGGCATTGGACTGCCCGTTTCTCGCAAACGAGTAATTATCGTCGGTTGACTGCCAATTCCTCACGGATATATATTACAAAACCTACGAATAGATCCCATAACTGCTGAAAGAGATGGCAAACATCTCATCCTACCCTGGCCTTTGTCAGGTTTACCCACATCACCAACTAGTTCAACCACGACTTCATTTCAAATTTAAAAAAAAACGAGACAAGCAAACAAACAAACAAGAACCCGAGGCACGCCAAAAATGAAAACTATGCGATTTCAGCGTGATTAAAGCTAAGATTTCTTTAAGAGACAAGGCTCGCCAAATTCGCACGCTTTTTTCAGTGAGTGTTATTTTCAGCTCACATGAAATTCATACTCTCTCCCCACTCTCAACAGCTTTATTATGAAACCATTGATAAAACGCATAAAGATTCTTGGAACCGCAGGCTGACAGTCTTCATGGACCATTTAGAACAAGAGCAGCGGAGCGAAACACTAAACATTTTACTATATTTGGCTTCTCGTTACGGAATTTACGGCGCTTCTTTCATTTCTTAGAAATTAAGATTATTTACTCGGGACTAAATTAGAGCCTTGAACTCAAGTTAGAAATTTTGATTTACATTTAATTTCATCGTAGTCACGAAAATAAAACAAAAGTAATTACACGAAAAACCACGACGGAATCAAGATTGTAAACAACTAAGTATGACCAGTGACCAGCAATTATGACAAATTTTCTGAAAGGTGGACATCGTTTCTTTCCATGAATCCTTACCGAAATTATTTAACTTAGATAGGAACCGTCCTACATCCATTTAAAGGTGAAGAGGCAATGGCGTAGTGGCGAAAAGCATACGGTGATTTTCGAATGCAAAGTGGTCTTGCGAGCCCTGTAAACAAAAATGGACATGCTTAGGATTATTTGAAAGTGGGGATCTATTCTTTCCACCAATCCTAACCGAAATTGTTTAGCTTAGACACAAATACAAATATGAGCATTACAACGGCATTTTGCAATTGAAACTAGCAGCTACACCAAATAAAGCTATACTTTTAAATGGGCTTAGGACGGCCGCTATCTAAGCTAAACAATTTAGGTGAGGATTGATGGAAAGAATGCATTCCCACCTTTCAGAATATCCTAAGCACGTCCACTTCGGGCTGTCAGAAAGCTCGCAAGAGCACTTTGAAAACGAAAATCACCACATGCTTTCGACGCTGTGCCATTACCACTCCACTTCTGAATGGTGTAGGACGTTGCCACCTAAGCTAAACAATTTTGTTTGGATTGATAGAAAGAATAGATCCCCACCTTTCAGAAGATACTAAGCATGTCCATTTCTGACTATTAGATTTTTCGGCTAAGCTTTTCGGACGTGTGAAGTCGTGATATCAAGTGCCAAGCTTTTCGCCAGGCTAATCCAACCGACTGCGATGTCAAACGTTAAATGAAATTAGAAAACAAAAACGAGCTAGTTTGATGTTTAAGGCAAGGTTTAACTGATCCGAAGTCAAAACAGCAAAGTAGCACAAATTAATAAACTTTCCTGTAAGGTTTCACATACCGCAGTGTTCCTGTACTGTTTAGTCCACATGAAACCTTACTGCTGTACTCACATGTTTTTACAGTATTTACTTTAAAACACGATAGGCCTGATTCGTTCATTCCACTTGGCTAAACGACATCGCAGAAAAATCGTAAAAACCATACTTTTAATTTGCTTATAGTACAGACCTACAGACTAAGTAATTCAGGGTTCATGCGACTCCTTGAAAACCTGGAAATGACGCTGAAAATAAAAATTAAATACCAGTCCTGAAGTATTGAATACGAAATCTTGAAAAGTGGTGTATGTATCAATAGGATGAACGGAAAGGAAACAAATTGATTAGAATAATGCTGAAAATTTTAGCCCCGAAAGTAGGCACTAATACACTAAATTATTCTAACAATAATTATGGTTTTAATTTTATTTACGTGTCGAATGGTTAACTACAGCAGTAAGCTTTCATGTGGACTAAACAGTACAGGAACACTGCGGTGTGTGAAACCTTACAGGAAAGTTTATTTGTGTTACTTTGCTGTTTTGACTTCGGGTCAGTTAAACCTTACCTGAAACATCAAACGAGCTTGTTTTTGTTTACTAATTCGTGATATTTTGACATAGATGATTTTATGTACTCGTTGCAAATGCACTGAATTTCGCTTGCTTCGCTCCCTCATTCAGTGCAAGTCGTTCTTTTGGTTTGTCGGCAGCTCTCTTTGTCCGTTATTTGTAATATAGGATGGCAAGCGAAATAAGCAACGGACATTTTAGCTGCAATTTTAGCTGCACTTTAGCTGCAATTTTAACTGCAATTTTAGCTGACATTTTAGCTGCATTTTAGGCAATCTGCCCTACAAATCATTATATAAATCAACTAGTTGCGCCCGTGCGCATGCTGAGCACCGCTCCCACCCTCACTTGTACGCCCCCGACCCCTCCCCCGACGCACTCCCTTGTACCCCCTTCGTTCACTTCTATAGTGTGGGTTTTGAATATCTCTCCGTGTCCGTACGGCACCTCAGGTGTTTGGTCTTTGGTTTTAAATTTAACGAAATATATATCACATATGCCTTCCCCCCACAATTACTTTAACCTCCAATCCCCACGCTCCTGCCTCCTCTCGGATACGCATACGTATCCCCCCCCCCCCCGTGAAAATGTCGCTCCGACGCCCCGTGACATTACCCTTTGGCGCAGCCCCGGAAAGCATGCGTGTGTTTCAATGAAGGCTAAAAATCCCTATCACCGAGAAATCCAGCATTCAGTGAGCAAGTAATCCCATGTTTAAGTTAATGCTTTAAAACAATTCACATCGGTACCGCGCATTTGCCACCCCCCCCCCCCACCCACCCACCCTCTTTCCCCCCCCCCCCCCCTCCGAAAACGCGACCCCGTGACGTTTCTCCTTTGGTGCAGCTCCGGAAATGTCGCATGCGTATGTTTGACTGAAGATTAAAAAAACCCTATCAATGAAAAAATCCAGCATTCAGTAAGCAAGCAATCCTACGTTAAGTTAATCCTTTGAAACAATTGACCTCGGTACCACGCATTGCGAAATTGTTTCAAAGAGCGATTGTTGCAGCCCACTTAAAAACAAATCAACTCTTTTCTGGAAGAGAGCATTTAGGAAATAAATGCGCCTTTCCATCGTATCAGGCTGCCAAATTAAGAACCAATCGTCGTTTGGTTTAAAGTTGTCTGGTTTAGTAGACACGGGTTGTTTTTTTTTTCAAAAGGGTTCAAAGAGTTTGTTTTTTTTTATATTTTAGTTCAAACGCCGACAATGGCACATTCCACGCGACTAAAACTTTGTTGCCGCTTTGGTGCCACAATAATACGCCAAAATTTGATCCAAATAGCGGTGCGGCAGGTCTGGTAAGTGGTGCCATCTCTTCGAAAACGTTAGAAAAGTGTCCCAGCCAGAATTTGAAGGCGAGTCTCGTTAACAGATGGCACTACAGGGTGGGGGTACTTGATTGTACGACGGGATGGTGAGGCTGGTGCACTCGGCCGCTGCTGCCTATATGTAGATTGGTAATAAGCATAATGCGTCCTCTTCACGCGCGGGTGAATTGTTGGTTCACCAGCATTGTTAGCATTTGCTTAATCTTCAGTCTTCGGGCCTTAGGGCTTCGTCGGGCAGATGACCGGGTGCGGCTAACGCTCGCTAAAACCCTTTGAACCCTTTGAATCACCAGTCTACGCCATGCGTCTGGCGTTTGCTGATTGGCATTGTTGCATAAAAACAATGTTTAAAACAATGTAAACAATCAATCTGCTCGTGTTGAGCTCCGTATAACACCTGAATCACTTGACCAATTAGAAACGGCCGCATGGAAAGGGCTCATCTACGGAGGAATACCTGTAAAATGAGCTACGAATCAGCTTTCTAGGACAAATAGTTTGATCTGTAGAGAGCGTAGCAGAAACGTGTCGCGCCAACAACTAGTACAACAAGAAGCCAAAAATGAAAATCACGATTCCAGCTTAAGTCCAGATCTCCAATGTGACAATGCGGAAATCGATAAAAGTTGGTAAGCGTGTTGACCAAGTCCCACAAACCTCACATACCAAATTTCAGTTGAAAATGTTGAAAGACGTCTGAGAAATTAAGCATCGAAATTTCAGCTTTAACATGGACCTTTACCAATAATTGGAAATTGCGCAGTAAGCAATTGTCATATATTTCATTTAACCTTCGAACTATTACTCGGTGGGATTTGCTTGGCGAAAGAGCTTTACGTTTGATATTACGATTTCACACGGCCAAAAACTTGGCGGGAATCTTTAAAAAGTTTTGTTTGGGGATCGGTATAATTTTGTCTTCCTTTAAACAAAGTTCAGGCAAAACTGCGAAAACAGTCTGACGAAACTTTATCGTCATTCTTCCCCATGTTCCCAACAAAGATGACGTTTTTGATGACGTGCGGTGTAAAACAGGGGAAAGGAGATTATCGTCCTGTTAAAGGGCAATTACATCCATTTTGACATGAATGTTTTACTGTTGGATTACTTACACAATAACTTATCACAAGAATTGCGCTAAGAATACGTTACGATACAACAATTTAATCACTGCTTCACCAAAACACGTAATGGGTACCGCATTGTTTCGCGCGGAACAACAGAAATTAATACCGACAGATGGAGGTGTTCTGTTTCGACTCAGCCGACAGATGGAGCCACTGTTCTGTTTCGACTCAGCCAACGGAAGCTCACTGAGATAGCTGTGTTGGCTGTGAGAAGCTCAAGCATCTGACGGCCTTAGCTACTGTCGTGCTGTTCGCTTGCCAGCTAAGGGCGTCAGACGCTTGAGCTACTCACAGCCAACAGAGCTGCAACAGAGCTATCTCAATGGGCTTCCGTCGGCTTGAGTCGAAACAGAACAGTGGCTCCATCTGTCGGCTGAGTCGAAACACAACAGCTCCATCTGTCGGCACTAATTTCTATTGTTCCGCGCGAAACAATGGTGGTACCCATTACGTGTTTTGGTGAAGCAGTAATTAAATTGTTGCATAGGACGTACGTAACGTATTCTTATCGCAATTCTGGTGTTTAGTTATTGTGTAAGTGATCCAAAAGTAAAACATGCATGTCAAAAGGATGTTCCAATTCTTTGTCACAAACATTCTACTCCCAGTTTATAAGTTCGTAATTCAATATAACCGTGCAATGGGCTTCTGGAATTTTAATTGATTCTCAAAATAACAAAATATATCAGGCGTAAGTGATCAGACGTTAGCATACTTATTATTTTTCAGGGAAATTAATCGAGTACTTTTCGTACAACCTACGTGGACTAAGCTGTATCGTTAAGGTTTTAATTATACGGACCCGGATTGGCTAGTCCTCTTACTCTGGTGGTGGAAACTTACTTAAATTTTAACAAACATTTTGTGTGAAGAAAATTACGATTCTATTCCCAGTCCAGTCCCTGATACAGGCAATTGATCCATGGTCAGGAAGGGCCCACTTGCCATTGGCATGGACATTATAAAACTTTCCAGTTTAACGTACATAGGAAGTTGGGAAGTTTTAGCCTATTTTAAGTGTTTTATAATGTCCATGCCCCCCGGCAACAAGATAACTTTGATTTCCAGTCTTATAAATTCATGGGCAGCTAGCTACTTCACAATAAACTCTTACACGTTAGGGACTACTTCTTTTGATGGCAGTAGATTCTTTTTCTCCTCAAGTGATTCCCTGTAATACACTGTGTTCTGCTGGCAACCTCAGACCTACTTCCAACCTGTATTTGAAATACATCCCAATCTGGATCAGTGAACAGGGTTAGGGAGTGACAGGACGGGATGGATGGGAAGGAGGGGTCGTTCTGGACGGGAATGACCGAAAGAAAACCCGGACCGAAAACATGTTTTGCTTCGTAACAGCGTATACACCCACCCTTTCTTTCGAACGTTGGCTAATCTATCTTGTGTATATCCCAAGTTGTTCTTTCCCATGTCCTTCAAATAATACGGGTTATTTTCTTCCTTCCTTCTACTACCGACGGATCTCACCTTCCTTGCTACACACCTAAGATAGCTAGCTTGCTTCCTCTTCTTTCACTACCCGTTTCTACCTTATCCTTCTTCTACCTGCCAACCCAACGCGGAAGCGGGGTCGTCTATTCAGCTACACTGGAGGTTTACAAAACCCACGGAGATTTGAAAAGAACCCAGCCCTCGCTCGCTCTCGGGTCGCGAGGAAGGAGAGCCACCCAACTAGGAAGCCAGCGACCAGCAAGTTCACGAATCACCCGTGGGAACACACCCCTTTAACGCCCGCATACGGCGGCATGGAAGAACGTGTAACCAACTTCGTGGTATGGTCCCCCCCCCCCACGCTATGTGAAATATAAAATGTGAAAAAGAAAAAAAGAAGGACGGGAAGGATGGAGAAAAAACTACGCGGTCATTGGATCACTTCCGGGCGCTGGCATGCATTTAAGAAATAAAGAATTAGGCTTACTGGTGTGACAACTTTTCATCTCTCTCAGCGTCCCACTCTTTTATTTTTTATGATATCAAAAGATGAGTGTAGGTCAAGAATATAGTCTTTCCAAACTCAAGTTCAGCGTGGAGAGCAGTTTAGGTTACGAATTCAAGCGCCCCCCACCCAAATCACTCACTTCCTCTCTGACACCATATTTTAGATCACGCGAACATTTAGAGCAATACCAAATTTTGGAATATCTAATATCACCAGCCATAATTGTAAATGAATCCCAGTTAATAAAAGGTGAACAGACCGTTAGGACGCATTTATAGGTTCCTATAGAGCAGTGAAATTTGCCGCCATATTGGCACCAGCTTGGCACCTACAAGGCAACTACAACTACAAGCCTACAAGGTGCACTACATAAAAATGGAGGGAAAAACAACGGAAGAGCGGATTTCTTAGGCTTAAAATAACGTTGTTTTCTCCAACAACAAAAATCGCGCGTTTTAGGTCTAAGAAATTACTCTTCACGGCATCGGCTTCAGTATGACGTCCTTCTGTTCCTCTCTGCAGTGCCCCTTGCAGCTAACCCATTAAGGCTCCAGCGTAGAGTTATATACAATAATACTACGCTCTATTCACCGAATGACAGATTGCGGCATCTAGCGCCGTCTACCATTATTTATTTCTATGTAGCACTTGATTACAATAAGCGAAGCAATGCGTAAAGAAATGTTTTTTTACATGACAAACTAGCCACGTGCCTCCTTAAATTAAATTAAATTAAATTAAATTAAATTAAATTAAATTAAATTAATACCGGAAGAATGCAAGCTTATGTAACCGGTTCACAACAAAACATGAAACAAAAACACTTTAACACTCAGTCAGCTCGTATTGTCTCTTCCAACTGCTGGTTGAAGGTGCTGCCACAACACGTTCTGAGAGTGCGTTCTAAGAATTAATGGCTCTCACTGTGAAACAAGACTGTGCAACAATTCTGCGGATTCGTGGTTTCGTCAACTTCATGCTGTGTCCTCTGGTTCGTATGACAGTCGAGCGTTGAAAAAACTGGTCGACAGGCAAAATCACTTCACCAGACAGAATTTGACGGGTTTTGATAAGTCACCCCTTAAACGCCTATCAATAAGGGTTGTCAGGCCAAGCCTTTATTACTGAATGGAAAGTTGGTGCATCCGCGTGCACCAGGGAGCAAGCGGTCGAGGTTAACCGCGCCCATCTAGCCGTTCAAAATCTGCGTTTCAAAACGATAGATGTATGGAAAAAAGCGCTCGTGGTGTCGCTTCAACTTTAACTTTACCGCTTGCTTCCTGGTGCACGTGGGCGCACCAACTTTACACTCTATAATTAAGGAGATACGTGGCTTGTTTGCTGTGTAAAAAGAAATTTATTTGTGTGTTCCTTCGCCTGTTGAAAGTAAGGGCTAGGCAGAACTAGATAGCGGTAAATGGCTGCAGCTTGTCATTTGGTGGCAATCCCCCTTTAAGAACCAATACCTTCTCTCCACGCTGATATGGAGGCCTTACATGCAAACATCACATCACATGACAAATTTTCGGGCTCACTCGTTCCATATCAGAATGAATTTTTCAACCCATATTTCTGCTTTTTTGCTTCATTTGAAGATCACGCTCGCTCACCGAAAGCTGTTTGCTGTCTCTTGTTACTATTTATTAACAAGCGATGACGAAGCAGATTCTGACTAAATGACTGTCTTCCCATAAATCTAACTTAAAATGTAATGATAAAACAAACTTTCTTGTGCAACACCATATCAAGACAGCCGCCCCCCCCCCCCTCCAACCTGGAGAATATACAAACATTCTCTTTGACGAAAAATTTTATGGAACAAGAATTAATTTAGAAACCATTAGCATCTTAGCTCAACGGCCACCAGTACATAATCATCTTATGCCTCAAAATAAACCGCTGTCCGAATATAATCCTATTTTGCACAAACTCGGAATTAAAAACTTTTCCCACCAGGCGACTTTGGCTTATAAACCCCAGCAGTTACCTCCACCAACACTTAACGACACCTGCATTTGTAGGAAGTAATGTTTGTGTTCCCTATTGCCAGGTTTCACCCTGACTTAGGTTCGTTTATCTTTATTTTTATTTTTGGTTTTAAAATTGTGTGCTTTGGTTATGCTTTGTGGGTTCGCCCAGTGTTTGTCAGATATGTTTTGACTTTTAGCCGTCTGCTAATTATTGCTTGATAAAGAGTCGTATACGACTCGAAACGTCGTATTTTTAATTGTACACTTTGTGCATCTCATTGGCTTTTTACTTTTTTATTATATTTATTAACAACACGGATAAATAACAAAGTGATTAGTAATTTTAAACATTTTTTTCCAGCTGGTCAATTGAAGAGAAAGAAAAGTGCAGTTAGACGCACCTGGGTGAACTGCACCCAGATGAAACTGCAACCGGATGAAACTGCACCCGGATGAAACTGCACCCGAATGCTAGCTACGACGAGTAGTTATTTATTTACGTAATCATTTCTCGGTATTTCCAATTTAAATTTAATCTCTCTCGCACAAAGAACAACTTCTAGCGGTGAAGGAAGCAAATAATCTACTACTTAAACACTGGCCCTTCTGAGAAAGACAGAAAAGATAACTGGTCCTACTGGGAGTCCTAATATGCGGGACCGGGAAGTCCTGGACTCGAGTACAAGTTGGGACAGTCAGTGTCTTTTCTTTCTTTCTCAGATAAGTGTGTCTTGTCTCACAAGGTCAGTGTTTAAAGGGATATACCTCCCAGCGCCATTTTTCTCGATCCTCCATATCAAGTACGGCCCCAAAGGTCTCTTTACTTACCATTAGTCTTTCCCTTGCTAAAAATCCGTTTTAAAATGTGGCGTCTAGGAGATTTGCTATTGAATATTGGGGAAGTTTATTTACGTTCATTATGATGTTTTGCGCGCCTACCTTGAAGTTTTATCTGTGTGTGCGCAGTACTAATTTTAATCATTTGCTAGTAATTACCATGAGATCAAAAATCTAAAAGACTAATGCAGTAACAATTAAAATTAATTATTCCAATAGATCGACGAAGCCAAATTAAAAGTCACTAATCTAGAAAATTATAAATTGTGATTTTAAAATACAATAATCACTCCGGGTTTCGACGACACATTCTATGCGCTCACGCTGGCTTGACTATTAGGCGCAATGCCAACTGAGACAGCAGCTGCATTCTTCGCTGCTAGGAACGAAGCTGCTGTCTCAGTTGACCTTGGTTTCGCTAAATGCGCGTATGCGATCGACGCGCGGCTGATATACGGCAGGCCGGATGTTGCTTTAATGCTGAATGTTTTTTCGTTAGCCCTTAACCGTGTGATTTACTATCAAACGATGGTTGAAAACACTACAGGGACTCGTCGTCTCGTCGCTCGCGCGCCGCACGGATCTAAAGTACTATAGAGCAGTGACATTTGCCGCCATATTGGCACCAGTATGGGTTTTGGAGGGGATAACTACAAGGTGCACTACATAAAAATGGAGGGAAAAACAACGGAAGAGCGGATTTCTTAGGCTTAAAATAACGTTGTTTTCTCCAGCAACAAAAATCGCGCGTTTTAGGTCTAAGAAATCACTCTTAACAACATCGGCTTCAGTACGACGCCCTTCTGTTTCTCTCTGCAGTGCCCCTTGTAACTAACCCATTAAGGCATACAGTTGTGCATACAGTTATGCACAATAATACTGCGTCGTGTCACTGCTCTATACATAGTATAATGAAAGGGGTGAAATCAGCCAGAAGTCGTATAGTACAACAATCCAGACCTGTATAATTGAGCGTTATTTAATTTTACGCTTACGCGCTATTATCATGGATGGGACTCGCACTGCACGTCTTTATTGACAACTTGTCTCACGTTCGAAGTCATTTTTTGTACCGGTGGAAGGTAAAAATACCCCGGAAAAAATACCCCCGGAAAAAATACCCCCGGAAAAAATACCCCCAGAAAAAATACCCCTGGAAAAAATACCCCTTGGAAAAAATACCCCTTGGAAAAAATACCCCCGGAAAAAATACCCCTGGAAAAAATACCCCCAGGATAAATATGGTCAAAAATATTTAAATGTGAATTAAAGTAGACTGAATTCAGTGACGGATTCAAGGCAAAAGATTTGTGATGAATGATCAATGCCCGTCCTTTTCTTCCGTAAAATTCTGAGAACCTTTTTATTTTGCTCTTCTTTATTGTGTTTTGTGGGTGCACGGAAAAAAAAAAGTTGATGAAAAAAAACCGGGGAAGTGGTGAGGAGAAAAAGTTGCCGTCGTTAAGATAAAATTCGTGATACCACGATGTTTCCACCAAAACTGAAATAGAAGGTGGTGGTGGAATATTATGTTTTCCCGAATCTTTTTTTAATGTCTGTAGTCGATCAAATTCAATATTTCACCCCCTCCTTCCCCAGTTACGGAATTTGTAGATAATTTATGATTCTCGATGTGGTCCCCCCCCCCCTCCCCCTTCTATTTCAGTTTTGGTGGAAACTTCGTGATTTCACGAATTTTCACATACCGAGGACAACTTTTTCTCCTCTCCACTTTCCCGGTTTTTTTTCATCAACTTTTTTCCGGGTTTTTTTCCGAGGCTTTTTTTTTTCCGTGCACCCATAAAACACAACAACGAAAAGCAAAATAAAAAGGTTCTCAGAATTTTATGGAAGAAAAGGAGGCCTTTTGCCTCGAATCCACCACTGATTTCAGTCTACTTTAATTCACATTAAAAAAAAAATTTTTGACCGTGTGTATCTTGGGGGTATTTTTTCCAGGAGAATTTTTTCCGGGAGTATTTTTTCCAGGGGGTAATTTTTCCGGGGGTATTTTTTTCCGGGGGTATTTTTTCCGGGCGTATTTTTTTCCGGGGGTATTTTTTCCGGGGTATTTTTTCCAGGGGTATTTTTTCCGGGGTATTTTTCCAGGGGTATTTTTCCTTTGTACCACTACATTGTCCGGAGAGATCTGAGAAGCGTTTTAGCATCGAGGTAAAAGCTCCGGCCATTACCGGAAGTTGACTGGGATAGCAAAAACTAAAAAGCTTCACAGATCGCTCTGGACAACAAAGTGATACAAATAATGACTTGGAACGTGAGACAAGTTAACAATAGTTAACAGCGCGAGTTCCAGTGACGATAACAGTGATTATATTTAAAAAAAAAAAACCCGGATTATTCTGCGATATGACTTCTCGGCTAGTTTCAGCCCTTTCAGTACATGAAAAATACCTAAGAACATGTGCAGCTGTGAGCAACATGAGTGCATTTTCCGATCCGATCCAATGTCCACTCACCACTGGGTGCCATCGTCTGATCACCGCAACCAAAAAACAAAAGCGTAAACTCAAAAAAAAAAAAAAACAGTATCGTATTATCAACACTACCCCACGAGAAACAAAAATTGAGCAGGCACCCAACCTTGAACATGAGAAAAACAAAACCGGAACGCTTTATTCGTAATACTCAAAAACATTAAAGGGTTGGGGAACAATATTCTCTTGTTTACGGACGCCGATTTTTTTCTTTCTTTTCCTTATCTATGGCATACCATTTTAATAACAACTCTCATAATTGTCTGGGTGTTGCAGTTGTAATTTCATTCATCTCGTCTCTCGTCTGTCTGTCAGTCTCTTTGTCTGTCTGTTTGTGGAAGTTATGGCGCTCGAATCCCACGACAAGCAGGGGTGCGCCATTTTCACAGGGGAACCGATTAATCAGGTTTGCAGCGCGTTGAGAAGAAGCCTTGC
>JAHWFP010016937.1:0-18025 GCA_023313725.1 Lithobius niger | reverse complement strand
AAAGATTCATTATTAGAGCATGTTTTTTTTCGGATTTGGTGTAAATGATTTATTATTATTGCTATTCTTGTTGTTATTATTGTGTTCTAACGAGATAACGTTTGCACACCTCAGTAGGGCCGTAACTACCGGGGAGGGGGGGCAGCACCTCTAGGACGTCAAAATGCCAAATTAGTTTAAGTGTTTCAGCCTCAGCAAATTGGTATGCGAATCAACGACAATGGCACGAGGGGGGGGGGGGGCCCACAATATATCCACACAGTCTGTAGGTCCTCAGATTGTTTTATACGCGCACCTCATTGCAGTTTGTTTTACAGTGTTACCGTCGTATATTTCCTTGTTATTGTTTTATGTTTTAGTTCCAGCAGTTTGTCAGTTCCCTTTCAAGTTAGGCCGTCATCCTATTCAGTTACGATATCTATATTTTATTGAATCCTATTCAGTTGTAATATCTATATTTTATAGAAAAGTCATTTGAAAAATTGTGGTTTCGATCGATTTTGGGCTTGAGACCCTTTATATCTTTTTCCGTAATGGCGCAAGGTATGCTTTTCCTCTTTTGACCGACGGAGCGTTAGTCGCTTGGCATGCGACGGTTGTGATGTACGTGGAGGGCGCATTTTGCGTTCCGTCCGCGGAGTGACTTTCCCCGAGCCAAGTATGAGTCAGCCGGTTACCGATACGGCCATCGATCTCTTTTCTCAAGGTCGTTCGACTTCATTCACGTGACGGCATCCGAAAAGGACATGCGCGTGCTTACGCGTCTCATTCTACAAGTTAACTTGCCACGTCGCGCGTCGGAATGCGGCAGACGACGGCGGAAAACCATTTGGTCGTCTTTTCATCCGTCGTTGAAGATGGAACACACTTGTAAATGACGTACGCTTTTGCCATTTGTGATTTAGCTTTATTCGAATTGCTTTTTTTTTCTGTTAGGAGCAAGATTGGTGATTTATACAGCCGATGCTGTGAAATTTTATATTTATCTTTTAAATGATATTTTCATGTCTTTCTAAAAGAATTAAAAGGTCGAAACTGTAAAATGAGAACTGAAGGTTTTTAAACCAAAATCATTATCTAAAAAATTCAAATATTGCCCCTAATGCCGTCGTTGTGCTTTACCCAGCATTTATGTTTAAAAAAACCCTAAAAGCCTACATACGTAATTTTAAAAAATGTTCTTTGTTTTTCGTAAATTTAACTACAAACTGCATTGTTTAGTTAATTACAGACCCGGTCCTTCACCTAGTTGTTCTACTAAGAAGGAAAATTGTTCTCAGTTTTAACAAATTTCCTCACAATCTACATATTCTGTCCTTACCAAGTAGGTGTTCAACAGGTCACTGTTTCATGGAAATGACATTTTATACAATAGTTTCCTTTGAAAGCTTTCATTTTGTGCTAAGTTTGTTGGCCTTTTATAGAAAAATATCACGAAAATATCAGATTCTTGATAATCTGATTCAGTTGATCATAATATCCGACACTTTCTATATTTATGAAGATATTACGATATTTTCGAACCCTAGACGACTCTAGGATGCTGGTGGACCACACTCATGAGTAAAAGGTCGAAACTGATGCTACGCAAAGAGAGGCATGAACGGAGGGCCATCATCAATGTTTGCGAGCGTAAGCATCAGCGGTACGCACACCATCGTAAGCTTTTGACGCCGCCGACACACTGTAACAGTTCGCCTTACGTCAGCTTTCAGCCAGTAACAAAATAGCTGAAGCAAGGCGAACGTTTGTTACTGGATTTAAGCTTGTTGCTGACGTACACACGAATTGGGTACGCCGGTGATCATGCTGGCCTTTTGTATTTTTGTTTGTTACTAGACAATCTTGTTTACCTTTTGCAAGTATTTACACAAACAGTGTTATATCACTCAATACACTCGGCAAAGCTGAACGCGGCCCCCCCCCCCCCAGACAAAAATACGCCGGCCTTTTTTTTTTGCAAGTTTAGTTTGTTTTCGTACTACCGACGCATTTTCTACCTGCACTGCCTCAGGCATTTTTCCTGTTAATTTCGACCGCTGTTCATTAAACCGTGGGTTTACTCAAGGATGCTCCTTATATCGAGAGCAGTCAAGATTGTCAAACACAACTCGATATCGAATGCATCGTTGCGTAGGACCCGTATCTTGGGATCGTAATTATCGGAAAAATGCCAGTGCTCCCGCAAGTGGGAATGTATCGGCCCTTTCAGTTTTGTAACAAACCACCTCGTCTGTCTCTTCCAAGTATTTTCAGTGGTGCTGCCGGAAGTACCAGCTTTTTTCATATTCCCCCTATTCATTTTTTTTCACACGTCTGCTTTAATTTTTTCACATATTTCAAATACCTACTTGTCATTTTTGTGTCACTATTTCTTCGTTTTCATATATCAACAACAGTTTCACAATTTTTTCATTACATCCAGTAACAATTGTAATTTCTCTGTAATTTCACTGAAGAGAGCAAAAGAAAATTCAGAGCCATTCTCCCCCCCCCCCCCCTTCCCCATAAACAAACAGACATGCTTACTTAATTCCAGCCCCAACATTAAGGCGGATAATTTTATTGTTTTTACTTCCTTTGTGCGTTTTGCCTTTTTTTTTCATACTAACACTCGTATTTTTCACATTTTCACCTTATTTTTTTTACCACTGGCAAATCTTCATACAGGGTGGTCCTTAAAAAACTGACGACCCAACATTTTTAAAGTCCAATTTTACTAATTAGCATCCTTCAAAACCAGGAGATGCCGGAAATCTTGCCCGTTTCATTAGATTCGATTTCTGGCCTCTTCTGGTTCTGAGTGGTGCTAAGTAGAACAGTTGGAATTAAAAAATTTTGGGTCGTCAGTTTTTTGTGAACCAACCTGTATTTTCATACAATTTCCACACCATCAGCATCGCTGTTTTTTTTGGAAAAAAGCTTTATGCCGCTCACTACAGTCTAGTAATTCTCAACTAATAAGACTTTTTTCCTCCAGAATTTTGTGCCAAACGGAAAAAAAAAGGTAAAAACTTGGAAAAGGCTAAAAAAAAAAAAAGCGCCATCGGTTTTGCGCAAGTTACTTCTTTTCCTACTTTCGTTCCGTCTTTCTTCACCATTTCCAAGCTGACAGTCACTTCTTGTCTCTACTCCTGTTGTTGACACACAAAGGGGCTGGCGGTAATGGCGCTTGTTCCTTTGGATTTGCTCCCTAAACAATTCCACTTAGCGTAATAGCGCTCGTGCGGCCGTGAGCCGTAATAAAAAGTGAAAGTGGCTGCGAGATGCGATGGACGGGCCCCAGCATGCATTGGGCCAATGGCTTGAGGCAAATGAGCACTGATGCGGTCAGATAAAGGCAAGGTAGCCCCCGGGGGCAAGACAGGCCACGCGATATATGGCAATGAGAAGACACAATTTGGAACAAGTGGACGACACTTGAAGGGGAAGGAAGGTGTTGCAGTGTTTGTGTTTCGCTGCTTTTGCCAACTGCAGATTTTCCTGATTTCGAGTCGCTGCCTGGGAAAGTCGGTGAATGTAAAATCTACAAGTGGAACGGTCTGTGGATACCCACAAGGTGCTCCGCCATGCGGTACAGTGCGGAACGCGGTGACAATGTTGCTGGAACTGGATTTAAAATAAAAGTGATAAAAACGTCATATGTGCTGGTAAAACGTCACGCATTTTGGCAGATATCTCAGAATAATTTGGCGGTGATTTATTAGGGAGGGTTCTCAATAGGCAACAAAAGTTGTAAAGCCGTGAAAACTCCACGGTTGGCTGCATTTGTTCACCTTCAACCATCAAATTGAAAAACCTGACTTGTAGCGTTTTAGGTATCGTTTTATGTCTGAAGTCTTTAGCTGTTGTACATTGATTTCTGAATTAATCAATTTCTCTGAACTAATACATAAAATCCTGTCGTAAAATTTATGACACTTCCAGCTGCTAAATATGCCATTCGGTGGATGCGTATTAATAATAATAATGATAAAAGACTAAAACAAACAAAAAAAACCAAAAAAAAAACCTCCTTTACTCAATTTATTGATTTTACGAACTCAAATGCACAAATAGGACGTGGAATTAATGTGAAAACTTCACAAGAATCGGTCAGTGGCAAGGTAGGACAAAATGCATCGCTAAAATACTCAAATATTGAAAAGTCTTAGTTTGAAAACAACATTACTATTTAAGCACCTCGACGTGTTGACATTAGGGGTCTCATCGTTTCAAGAATCTCAAAAGAATAATAAATACATGCTGACGCGTACAAACGCATTAAATGTTTTCCGACAATTTACATCAATTGGGCACCGAACGTGATATAGAATTATATGTTTTAATGGAGTTCTAAAGAGAAAAGAACGGCTAGAAACTTTTTTTAAAGGTAAATTCCTCCCGGTTGGCTTTGCTGTTTGACTCAGTTTTGCAACAGTTCTTCGGACGCGTGTCAATATGAAAAGGCATTCATTTTCCTATTTTTCCCCGCGTGAGAAACGGTTTTGCTACATTCACTCTAAGGCCGCATTTACGCAACGATTAGCCTTTGAATTCTCGCAGCTAGAAGCTAGAAATCATCTGAAATTCCAACATGGCGGCGGTTTTAGCTATGTCGACTCGCAATGAAGACACTTAATAATGCGAGTTCAGAAGCGACTGTGTAAATTTCGTCAGAACGAATTCTTTATCTTATTGTCACGGATTATAAGACTTAAAGCATTTACTCAAATGACGTCGGATTTAGCTAATCCAGATAGCGTTGTTACCATGGCAACGACAACTTTGCCAATTCTCACTGCGAGAATGCAAAAGCGAGTTGTTGCGTAAACCCGCCCTAACCTATGTAAATACTGCAAAAGCTATTTCATGCAGGATGGACGAATATAGCGAGAAGCTATGTCCTTTTAAGTAATGGACCAGTTAGACTTGATGTTGCCTACTTGAATTTTATGTCAGTTGCTCTAGGTTTATCTAAAAAGGTGCATTTCCTCCCGGTTGGCTTTTACAACATTGCTTCAGACACGTGTAAATGTTGCACAGACATTCATTTTGGTATTTTTCGTCCCGTAAGAAACGGTATTGCCACATTCACTCGAGTTCCACCCGTTTGTCATAATCCCGTTTCCCATAATCGCGTTTGCCATAATCCCGTTTGTCATAATCGCGTTTACCATAATCCAGGGAGCCCTGAATATTTTAGCCCAGTAGCCATAATCCCGTTTGCCATACAGGTTCGTTTGCCATAAATCATATATCAGTCTCATTTTAAATTAAACTCGAAAAGAATATTCTTAGCATTCAAAACTGTGTACGGATTATTCATTCCTGGTGCGAGTTTCTGCGCCATCTGTTGACAAAATTATGTACCGTTTGTCATTCCAATTGAACTACAGAGCTATGTTATTTGGACGCATTTAAACTTTACTTTTTTTTTTAAATTCGATGTTAAAATTTGAATGTTTTCTAACTTTCTTTCAAAACCTTTTTTCTAAAGTGGGTTAAAAACAATGAAAATAGTTCAATCGTGATACCACACATGAAACTTCTACTTATACATGGGGCAACATTACGCACCGAACGAAAGTTGGACATTCATATTTTTATTGTGTCATGTGTGGTATCATGATTAAATGTTTTTAAACCACTTTAGAAAAAAAGGTTTCTTTTAAACCGAAACCGGTTTCTTTTACATCGAATTAAAAAAAAAAGTAAAGTTTAAATGTGTCCAAATAACATAACTCTGCATTTCAATTGGAACGACAAACAGTAACTAGTTTTGTCAACAGATGGCGCAGAAATTCGGCACCAGGAGTGAATAATCCATACGTAGTTTTGGACGGGTACAAACACTTTTTCTTGAAATGGGGTTTTAGGATGATGCCGTCAAATTTGTCGTTATGGCAAACGGGACTATGGCAAACGGGAAATCCTGCACAAGAGGGTAAATGTATAATTTCGAGCAAACGGGGAAAAGCTTAAGGGCTGAGACGATTGCCATAAAATCGGTCATAAAGCGGAATTATGGCAAACGCACCGTAGCCATTCACTCTTAGGTATGGAAATGTAACAAAAGCTATTTCGTTCAGGATGCACGAATATAGTGAGAAGGTATGTCCTTTTAAACATCGGTAAAAATCTCGTAATTAGGGATTGTATTAGTAAAGTCGGCTGACCACTCATCCTGTACTTCCTACGTTTTCCAGCAATCCTGTATTTTCGTATAATTCAACGAAATTTCGTATGTATCCTATATTCTCCTACAGTTTCTTGTATTTCTAATTTGTTTCATCTCCCCCGACTCATCTGATTAGTAATAACTAATGCAAGAGTGAAACTGCAGCTATAAGGGCACAACGAAAGAAGGATTGAAAATAAAAAAAATAGGAAAATAATCGACAGTGTGACTGAAACTGGTTGTATAGCAACAAAGTTGTCAAAAGAATAAGCGTTGACTATTTTTCTGAAACAAACCTACAAACAATCCTTAATAAAATTCGTACATTTTCCCTATAATTTTTTAATTAATTCCTACATTTCTTCTCTATTTTCGGACAAACTTTCTATAATTTTAGACCTGAATGTGAGTAGTCAACGTGGTAATGTTTTTATTTGTTCTTTTTTGACCGAGTTTGAATTTTCTTCTCTCGAATTAAGGAATCCTGTCGTAAAATTTATGACACTTCCAGCTGCTAAATATGCCGTTCGGTGGATGCATATTTTAATCCAATCTTCTGTCCATGACGTACAACAGTCCAGACTAAAAAACAGAAAATTCGTGTGATGACGTGTGGCTGCTGGCTGACATGACGAACCTTCCGGGAGGCCCCCTGGCGTGTAACTAATGATGGATCTCTCCAACTTTCGTGGCAAAGTTGAGGGATGAAACCAGGTGGTTACCGAAAATTTCCTCCTGGGGGGTTCGAGATCCTTTCAAATTGAGTGTTATTACTGTCATCATGATCACCAACTGATTTCTCAACGCGATACCCTAGTTTTTGAAAGGCAGAAAAAATATCGAATAATTACGTTTGAATAGCTAGGGCTTTTCCTCCTTGAAGGACTTAAACCATTGTCTTAGGCTGCCTTGTTGGAAAAATTAGTTTTTAGTACTTCAACCAAGTCAATTCCAATTAAGAATTTGGACTTAAGACTTAGATGTACGATTTAGAACTAAGAATTTGGTGGGACTTAGAGATCTCCTGGGTTAAACACACCGTAGCGATTTGGAAGTTTAGTTACCACCTTTCAGACTTTTATTTAACTAACTGTAGGCTATGTCTCGATTATCTTTCAATTATTTGAAAGACATCTGTTGACATTCTGATATGTGACCTTTACTGACGAAACAGCAATCAAGAGACTTTAACGACGTCAAGTCACAAAACTTAGGCTGTTACACTTTCTGGCAGATCTACAAAGACAGCGAAGGACTTTTCAGAAACTACGTTGACAAAGTTGTAGATCCTCCCATAAAATCTGATTTCTACGAAACTACAATTGGAGCTATTGAACTGCTAACGGTAAACAGATTGGCGTATAACAATTATTTTTTTACTACACTATATACAGGAAAGACAATGAAAACTTTTCGGTATCGAACTTGAGCCAGTGAATGATTTGCGAAGCATACATATTTCGATCCTTCACATAACAAGCCTTGATCCTGAAATAATGACGTAAGCAGAGATCGTCAGCAGATGATACGCAGGTAGAGAAGAGGCAAACACAACCCAACTCCTATGAGGCAACGAACGCGTTTTAAGTCATTCGTTTAGAGAGGTGGAAAAAATTAGGAAAGTCAGCGATATTGTGGACTATCGACAACATTTTCGACCTCAAGGCTCTTCATTTATTTAATTCCCTCCAAAGTAAATATGATTGGCTGGGCCCGGTTACGGCTCTGCTCATGATCGCTATGTCACCTCTTTCGCATTAGGCCTAGCGCATAAAACATTAGGAAAAACCGGAAGAAAGAGGGCGCTGTCTGTCCAAATTATGATCGTTCATCAGTAATTTACTTGCGATTCGAATTTCTGAAGTCAAATGATGGAAAAATGGAAGGGATTTATAAGAATAGATCGCCGAATAAAAATTGTTGTTTAAAAATATGAAAGTGGTGGTAAAATAACAAACCAAGCTCATTTCGTCCGTGTGCACAGGCCAAATTAAGGCCTCTCCAGACAGAAGACAATTTCGTGCGAAGCTATGCGTAACTACGTGCCTACAAGGTCAAGATTGCAGCAATCGTGTGGTTGGTGTTGCGTTAAGGACGAATATTGAAGTCTTTTTTACACCATACTACGTCGGCGTGCAGCCGCGAGCAGCCAGTCTGGTTAGGGCTTTAGACTGGCTGCTTGCGGTTGCATCACGACGCAGGATGGTATAAGAAAGAAGTCAAAATCGAGCGATGAACGCAACACAAAACCATATGATTGCAGCAGTTTTGACTTTGTAGGCACGCATAGTAACGCATCGATTCGCACATAGGTTTTTCTGTCTGGTTGGGTTGTATAATTTTGAGTGGCGAAAATTCCTTGGCATTTAGCGCGTTTAATGCAGTTCTTTGCATTCTAAGCCTTCCGTCCTGTTTTTCCTTTTTAACACACCCCTAATTTTCTTCCTTTCTTCGTTCATTCTGTTTTCTTTTTGGCTCGGTGACAAAAAAGACGTGTGTGTGGGGCGTCGCAGTAAGTGTCATGTCGAGTGTCCTTTACGTTTTCTCAGTTAATTATTTCTCGCCCATCTCGTCCTTCTATTGATTGGGCCCATAACATACGAGTGTGTGGCATTGCAGCCACCGGCAATCCATGTTGTGTGTGGCATGAGTGGGGCAAAAAAACGCTCTTGAAGCCATTCATCGGGACCTGAATGGGCGGAGAAAGTGAGTTGGGGTTCGGGAGGATGGGGGGGGGGGGGACGAAATCAATATCAAATCTGGGCATGCGACGGGCGCCCCAACAATGGCATTTGGTCGTTTTCTTCACTCGTTGGAGGAGAAAAAAAAAACATGAGGAGCACACAGAAAAAAAAGTAATAAAAAAAAACACGCCACTATTTGTGTACTGTGTCGTTGAATTTCCTTCTGGATTGGTATAGAGGGTGCTTGATGATGGCCTGGGCGGGGTTCCCTCGCGCGCCGCTCTCTTTAACTGCCGGCGTCCCGTGAACGTCTACGTACGTGCATTCGTTCCTCCCTATCCCGCTGCTTCACGGTGGGTGCTATCACTGATTTAAGTTGCGATGCGAGAATTTACATTCTTTCTTCGACGGCTGTCACATGTTGCAAAAAGAGGGAGTGTGTGTGTGTGTGACGGAAAGTGATGGAGGTTGGTTTTTTTTCTTGTATTTTTTTGGGGAGAGGGTTAGGAAGGACCATAAGAAATAAAGATTCTTTCCTTCCCTCCCCCAACTCGCCACCCTGAAACCATGTGTCATGACTGCTTGCTGAGAACGGAGTCTCTATTACGATTTGATTCGACCCGGCTGTCATCACCATCCCCACACGTGCGGATCTTGTTTCTTTCTCGTCTTTGGTGTTCCGACCAAATCGGGGAGTTTCAAGGTTGGAAGGAGTTGTATTGAGAATGTTTGATGTATTCTGCAGAAGAGTGACGGGTTTCTGGAAATAATGATGTAAATAATGCTGTAGCGTGATGCAGAAGATTGCCAAATGGTGGTTGGTGTATACAATATTAGATTTTTTTTCTTAACTTTTTGTATTTTTCGGCATTATAAACCATCCCATCCCCTGTCTGACGTGTCTTTGTAACAAAACAAAAAAAAATTATTTTGAAACGGATGGGTAGTATCAATTTTCCTGATATTCAGCCGTGTATCCGGTGACTATAGTCGAAGAGCTGACAAAAAGTGGATTTGGATCTGGTTACGATTAAGGACGAAACATTAAGCGCAGTAACTCTTTTAAACTTTAAACAAGATCTTGGACTCTTTTGCCGTATTAACAATTTTTCTACTTTGAAAAAGCTGGAATTGATGGAAAGTAATCGTCCGTTACCTCTTAACGCCATCAGGGAAACAATGTTGGCATCAAAATAAACGTTAAGAGGAGAATTATTTGTATGTAACATTTTTATGACTCATCCAAAAATGCACAAGATACAATAAACCTATTCGAAACGTATTTGATTAATACGCAATGAAAAAGATTTTTTGGTCGTTTCATTATTCTTTCTCTTTTGAGCTTCTCAGTCCTATTCTGTAATTTGACAACTCGTATACTCAAATAATTATAAATTACGGAAAGGTAAGTTGGAAATGCTCCCGCATTGAAAATCGCACTAAAAATAACGTACTTACAAGCCACATTTATTTGCACTAATACATTTGAATGAAGTTTTGTGCCGTATATTTAGATACTGACTGTATTACGTTATTTTTAGTGTCTTGATTTTCGTTGGTGTATTTCCGATTTGTATTTGTATTGCATGCACAGTGCAAGACTATTCTGTAAAAGAATGTTACGAAATTACTAACAACAAAATGTGAATTTTACGGAATTACACAAACTGATCTGATTTACGGAAGTGTGTGGTTTGTTTATCCTTATGAATGAATTGTTTTGTCACTTAAATAAAATAATGAATTAATTAATTGTCGCTTGGATTTTTAATTTGAACAATTCGTAACTTTAACAATTGAATTAATTTTTTTAAATTAAAAAATGTGCATCTTAAAACTGCATTGTACTACACAGCCTTATCAAATTAGTTTTTTTTCCCTCTTTTTTATTTTCTATTTTTTTTCCTTCTTGGTTGTACATGCTGTGTACTGGCAGTTTTATATCGTTGGTGTTTAGCAAAAGCAGTCTACGTTAGGAAAAAAATATTGTGGTTAATAGCAAAGTTATGTTCCATGCCAATTATTTTTTGGTTAGGTGTAAAAAAAAAAACTTATAAATTCTTGAATTAAATTGTAGCAGCGCTCAAGTTTGGCGAATAATGTTGGTAGATAAGTAGTGGGAGTGGATTCAACTGCCAGACGATTAAAGTTTATTTTTGTTGGTGGGTTTAGAATGAGACCCTTGCCATCATTTTTTTTTGCCTCGTAAAAATAACTGAACAAGAATCAAGCGCCTGTTTTCGCGTTGAGCAAGTCCTTAAATCGCTATTTATGTGACAGGCGAGAGCAAGTCAACAGGAAGTTGGGTGAATTAAAATTTTTTCGACCTCCCTCAGCCTTTACTGAGCAAAACCTCCATATTGTCATGTTTGGTTGAAGAAATAATTAAGTCATTGGGGGGGGGGGGTGGAGAGGGATAAATTCGTTATCTTTAGCTCCGTGTTGATTGTGGGACACGCGGCCATTCATGCAAACTTACAGTATATACCGTGTTACAAGAGTGACACAAGAGACTATTTTTTTCTTTGCAAATATTGTTGGTGCACTTGTTTTACTTGTTTTGAATAAACTTGTTAAACAAGGTTGTTAAATCTGTCAGTATACAACAAGCTTCCTCCTTAGCCTTTATCAAATATACAATCAATTGTGTATATGGAATTTTTATCAAATCGCAATTTATAACTTATAAAATGTTGTTTACGTATCTCAGTGTTAATACACAGTGTTTATGCTACAGGCTGGTCTAAAAGTCTGGTCACACGCAAATAACAGCCGATATAATGGTCCTACGTTAATTCTGAAGACATATGTAATGTTAACTCAGATATGGGGAAGCCAATGAAGATATTTTCAATGACCTTGAAAACAGGATACAAGGTAATCAGCATTCTATTTTCCAAATGGCGCAAGATACAGCACAAAATTGAATTACAAAGTTGTACGCGAGCGTCAAACGTGACAAACTGCGCAAACACACAAAAAATCTGAGCAGAATGGCAATAGTTATGAGCAAAACAAAATAGCAGCAAAGTCTTCCCTGAACATCTTCACTGCCATGCATGCAAGCTTCACAGCATGGGAGTTAAAACGTTCAAGGAAGACTTTGTTGCTATTTTGTTTTGCGCATAACTATTGCAATTATGCTCCGATTTTCAATCTTTTTTCGCAGTTTGTCATGTTTGACGCTCGCGTACAACTTTGTAATTCACTTTTATGCTGTATCTTGCGCCATTTGGAAAATAGAATGCTGATGACCTTGAGTGCTCGTTTCCAAGGTCATTGAAAATATCTTCATTGGCTTCCCCATATCTGAGTTAACATTACAAATATGTCTTCAGAATTAACGTGGGACTATTATATCGCCAGTTGACCAGACTTTTAGACCACCCTGTATAGGTGTATATATTTGCACACGATGATAATGCCATCGATCTTATGAACTTAATAAATCGATTATTGCGTAACTTACTGCATGTAACAGGATGCATAGACCTGTGTATTTGTTGGCTAGGCAGCATACATACAAAAAGAAATATATCCAAAAGTATGTAATTTTTGGGTATGCTTCATTTTGTATGTATCCTGCCTAACCATTACTTTTAAAGTTAAAAGTAAAGTTGGACCTTTTTAATTTAGTGACATAAATTGGTTCCTTTTGTGGTTGTTGTTGCAGTTGTGGAGTTGTGGGCCTCTTTTCAGTAGCCATTGTCACTCTTGAATCTTGAACGTTAGACTCTTGGTAGCATAAATATTTTAATTATTTCGTGTATAGCGAATTCACTCTTTTTTTTTTTTTTAGTAATCTGCACATGGAAAAATTTAAGTTCAACTGTCACATGCACTTTTTTATGCTTTTTTTTAATATCCCGGCGAATCCTCTTCTTTTCCAGTCTTTTAAGGCCTGTTTGCTTTCTACCCGGTTTTTTTCTTTTTTTTTTTTTTCAAATTATTTCCAGGGCATCACAGTTTATCTTAATTCGTCACCGATAAATGTTAGTAACGGCAACGGCGTACCTGCAAAAGCCCAAAGGCGAGGACCCATTGCCTATCATCAAGAACTTGAAGTGGTTTAGAGTTGACAGTATATTTAGTTGTACTAATGGTTTATTGAATGAAATACTGAACTACTTTGAGGGGGCTAACAAAAATTAAGTGACAACAATAAAAATTGCTAAATTTTGTACGAATTTGTAGTTTTTAGGCACACATTTTACAAAATTGGATGGGCGGACCAATCCCCCAGATCGCCTGTCCCAAAAGCGTTTTTTTTTTTTCCGTTTGGTCGCTTGCCTTTTTCCCAAAATATGTAGTGGCAACCCTACTTGTGCTTTCCTCTCGTAAGTCTGTTTTAAAATGGTGGTATGAATGTAGCAAAACGTGGGGGAAAACTAGTGGTGCCATCTGTGGTCGAAATGAGGGACCACGGCTTTTTTTTTTTATGCAGTTCGTCAATTCCATCAGAGATGGCGCCACACATTTTTCGAACGTTTCTTTAGTTATTACTTTGTCTGTACAAAGTTTTTATTAACTAAGTAGTTTGAATAAGCACGAAAGGAGATGACAAGTTCAGCTATAGAGTTGATTTCACATATTTTAGTTTCATATTTTGTGGAGAAACTGGTTTTGATAAAATTTTGCACATTTCCATTGAGTTACCCCATGTAGTGGCGCTTACCGTATGTCCATAACACAAGGAGTGAGTCATAGTAAAGTCCAAAATACACTTCAGTCAAACTTCACAGTTCACTGTAAATTTTCGGCAAGTCCTATCGTCTTCTTCAGACCAAAACATATACCGTAAAAACGAAACGGCACTACATTATTATCACAACCGTCCGCTGGTAAACATTCGAAACTCTGCGCTAGTCCGCTGTACCACTGATCTTCGTCGTGCGTTCGATCTGGATGCCCCACTTTTTATCCAAAGCGATGCCCAGTTTCGACCCAACCAGATGGTTGATGTTGCAAAAGCTAGAGTTAGCTATATTCATCAGCGGAATTTATTGCGTCTTTACCACTGTATCCAACGGTTACCAGTTTTTTCGTTCAAGGAGTTAGTGATTCCTTTTAGCAAAAGTTGACATTCGAAGTTTAGTTTTTATTTAATCTTAGATTTGAAAAGGATTGTTGTGTATCATCACATTTCCTGTTGGCAAAAGAAATTTCCAGAGGGTTCTTTTTTCATGTTCTCTTTTTCTTCCTGCTCATTTCCTGTTATCCTTGTTTGTTATTTTTACGGCATTGCTTGGTGGAAAATGAAGATGTTATCGCTGTACAAGAAGGCTTTTCGTTGTTTCTTTTTTTCAGCCACACATCTTTATTATTTTTTGGGGGTTTTGTTTGTGGCTCGAGTTTTGATTTAGAGACTTTCTTGTTTTGTTATTGATTACGAGAACGAAGTGAACGAATAAGTTGACTTGAGCTTGAGAGTGGTATTATTCCCTACTCGGATTTTCTGCCCTTTAGTAAAGGGCGGAAATGACGTGTGTAAAGAAACAATGATCAACTTCTCTGTGTACAACGGCAATAGAGCAGTGACATTTGCCGCCATATTGGCACCAGTATGGGTTTTGGAGGGCATAACTACAAGGTGCACTACATAAAAATGGAGGGAAAATCAACGGAAGAGCGGATTTCTTAGGCTTAAAATAACGTTGTTTTCTCCAACAACAAAAATCGCGCGTTTTGGGTCTAAGAAATCACTCTTCACAGCATCGGCTTCAGTATGACGCTCTTCTGTTTCTCTCTGCAGTGCTCCTTGCAGCTAACCCATTAAGGCTCCAGCATTCACTCTGAAGATGATGTGTACTGACAGTACACATGAATGTGTACTTTCTCAGCCTCCGCACGAGTTGTGTACTGGCAGTACACAGTCTGTGCAGCGACAGTACACATTCTCATCACAGCTTGTGTACCACCAGTACACAAATTGTTTACTCTCAGTACACAGTTCGTGTGGAGGCTGAGAAGGTACACATTGATGTGCACTGTCAGTACACATCGTCTTCACAGTGTAGAGTTATATACAATAATATACGCTGTTCTATAGTCTGATGAAGTTTTGCTTTTTAAAAAATGCGTTATCAGATTACACTTGTTTTCTGGGGCTGTTGTGCAGGGGCTCGTCGTCCGTCGCTCGCTCGCGCGTCGCGTGCATACAGACTATTGTATGCGCGGCGTGTCTTGAGTCCTGTAAGTATTTTACGAGCGGCTACGTCTTCCTGGAGGGGGCGGCTTTAATCGACGGCCGCCATTGTTTTTGCAACCATCTTGGATATCAACAAGGCACTCTGCTGCTAAAAACGTACAATGGATTATATGTGTCGTTCTGCGGCAAACTCAAGATAGGCCGCGTACACTTTACATATGATGAAAGTGGTGAAACGAGCCAGAAGTCATATCGTATAACAATCCATGTATACCTGTTTCGAGCGTTATTAAATTTTACGCTTACGCGATATATCATTACTGGAACTCGTGCTAGACGTCTTTATTGATAACTTGTCGTATTGGTTCAAAGTCATTATTTGTACCACTACATTGTCTAGAAGGATCTGAAGCGTTTTAGCGTCGAGGTGAAAGCTTCGTCCATTACCGGAAGTTGACTGGGATAGCAAAAACTGAAAAGCTAATCCGGTCGATCTGGACAACCTAGTGGTACGATTCATTATATGTATCGTCTGTATCCATGCGACGGGAGGAGGTGGGAGGCTTGTAAGGTTCTCATTTCACCCAAATGACACAAATTGTTGCTCCCCACAACCCCACGAACGTATCGGGTGTTTTCTTTCTTTAGTTGTAACACGCTATTTATGAATAGCAGGGCGCACCTTGTGTGAACGCACATGGTGCACCTTGCAGTTACATGAGCTGCTTGGCATCCTGTCAACTTCCGTCTACACCGGAACTTGGCCGAACGCCAACGGCCGGGAACGAGGCTACTCTATTGTTCAAAACCAGTTAGAGCCGGCTCCAACCTGTTAGCGGTTACGCAACGTAATGCCTCAGGCGACTTCTATTGTTCTGGCCCACGCATAAATACGAGGGTTTGGACCATGGGAAGCCACTTGGTGTGGGGCAGACAACTCGAAAGGTTGTCTCCCTGGACTCGGCTAAGGATAAGACCAAGCTCCTAAACTTGTGTTTTATGCCTAATATGTGTTCTCAGTGCATAGACCCCTAGCTATGCAGTAAGGAGTAAATTGGCTTTAAGATTATTCTTGATTTCAATCGTCTACTCCCTGAGTACGTCACATATTGATACGCGGTGCGACGCTTTTGTCCTGTGTTGTTGTATATCTGTCTACATCCACTCAGGGCCGGATTAAGGAGGGTGCTTTGGGTGGTGAAGCACCGGGCCACAGACCGAAAAGGGGCCTCAATGGTGCCTCACGGTCACAAGAAAAAATGAAATCAGGTACTATTTTAAATAAAAAAAAATTTTTACCTTTACTGTTTTTACAAAAAAAAATTGTTCAAAAAAGTAAATTTTTTATTGTGTTACTGTAGGGGAGGGAGGCGGGGGAGACGGCCACAGTAAATCTTAAGCGCCAGGCCTCTACAGTCTACGAGGCTCAATCCGGCCCTGTCCACGATAACTGTTGGTTCCACTGGCCGACTTATTTCGAATTTTCAGAATGCATGCTTTCCCTTCTTTGATTCGTAGGCTGAATCAATAAAACTTTACGAAGAGGATCTCGGGGACGGGGACTTTGATTTTCACGTATCAAAAATTGTTCAGACTTCATGAATAAGACATTAATCCGCCATTAATCATTACTCAGTAAAATTATTCAAAAATTAATGGACGGCTAGACTCGACACATTATAATGACTTGTAAAATAACTCTCGTTACGTACTTTAATTAGACGGCTGAAGACAAATGGTTGATAGACAAATTTAACCAACGCACCAACTGTGTGAGTCGCAAGGTTTTTGTCTTTTTTTTTTGACGATTCAGTGTAGGAGTATTGTTTCCAGACAGACCAAAGCCCGTTGGCATCCAAATGCGTTGTTATATTCCCGTTCTTCCTCCCGTTGCCATTCCAGCACCACCACCCCCTCTCCTTCCCTCCCACTCCCTCCTCCGCTGCTGCTTGATGTGTGTTCCTTTCATTGATGCAAATGGGACGCGCGAGCAATTCCCGAATCAGCATGAAGTGTCGATTTGACGTTGCGAAGGATTGCTTTTTCTCTGGGTAACAACACACCCAAAAAGACGAAAAAAAGGAAGTAGAAAGATCGGAATAAAAAATGTAACCTCAACCTTAGAAACGTCTGTTAGTCGAGTGCATCTACTGGTTGCCAAATTCCAACCAATATCATCAGTTAAGGGAAAAAAAAAAAAGACAAGTAATGATAACAATTTTTCTCCGTGTCACTCCAATTGCGCTTCATCCAAAGCCAGTTTCCATTTTCTGTTATCAATCGAGGTCGATTTTTTTTTTCCGGCCGCCATTTTTTTTTTTTTTTTATCATTTATTTCCCCTTCCCTCCTTTTTTTTTTTTTTTTTTTGCCTCCCTCTCTCCTTCTTCCAAACCTTACTGCTTGGAAAGCAGATTTGATCGGCTCACTCGACGAGAAAGTTAATTTTGGCTTTTGCACGGCTGAACGCCATGCCATGTCTTGTCGATCGGTAATCTAGTCACGGTAATTTATACAGCCATCGTTGGCCGTCGATGCTGCTGCCTTACAAAAAACCCCCTCCCGTGCCGCTGTTTTCTATTCTTTTCTGTTCGTTGTTGGCCGAGAAATAATTTACCCTTCCTCCTCCCCCTCCCCCCCCCCCCCCCTCAAAGAGAGAATGATACGGACTATTATTTCTGTATTTTTTTTTGTAACGTTACGTAGCCGACGTATTGTAAAAAGGAGATGTCCGTGGAATGACGGAATATTATTCCGTGTGCGTTGAGGGGATGTGAGGCCAATGCTGGAGTGTGCGGCGGAGGATTGGCGATGAAAGCTTGTCATCTGCTTTCGTGATAATCTAATGGATGGAGGTGGCTGAAATAATTTGGTTATGAAAATTGATTTCCTCTCACGCCTGTTGTAGCCTCGTAGCTGTGAACTCGTGTGTCTCAATCTACGCGATGTTTATTGTTGTGTTGTGAAGGCAGCGACGAGTGATTGATGACACATCTATTATGTCTTTGTCTGCATATTTGTTGGAACTTTACTTC
>JAHWFP010016936.1:21740-78925 GCA_023313725.1 Lithobius niger | reverse complement strand
AAGAGTTAAGTCAATAGCGTGAGCAAGTAATCTAAATTTTTCCGTAGGGCAAGCATGAACGTCGAACAAAAAATCTCATCATCGTGACTGTCAACCTTTGAATATTTTATCAGCTTGGTTTTTCCAAGAAAATTCGCGACAAGCATTGTAAGGATAAGGGAGGTAGCATTAAATATTCAACATTCCGAAGACATGTTTTTTTTTTAAATCGATTTGTTCGTGGCTCCAACGATGGTTGAAGTAAACATAGACATGATTTATTTCATGAATTCAAAAAGGAACAAACATTGGATAATGTTTTTTCTGACTTAAGTGAAATTAAAATATTTCGCTGCATTCGATTCACAGTTTTTTTCCCATGTTATCAGATCTGGTGTCAGCTTTGTGTGACGCATTCGTTCGAGTTCTATTATAAGGAAAAATTTGTGTGAAAGTCTAATGCAGTAAAGAAACACAAACAACAGTAAAAACCATATGCTAAGAGGCTTTAACGTACGTTATCTTAGCTACTTTTTAGTGTTGATTTAAGCTATTGTGCTGTATTTCCCTTAATTCTGTATTATTTTAAGTCATTTTGGTGCATGGATTTAAATGAAAGTCTGCCACGACATAAGTGATTTTAGTATTGTACTAACTTATATATTTGATGTAAACAGTATTTCGAATCGGTATAAGGTGCTGAAGTACATACATTGAAAGGATTGAATGATGTTATTTACAATCTTAAGTAAACCTCCTCGAATATTTGTTCTTTTCTGATTTAAACCATTATAAATATTTGTTAATTTTTTTCACAGTTGCTTTTCTTCAACATATTGGTTCAGAATAGGAGTGATAGTTATTCTCTGGTCGTCCTTTCCTTGCAGCCCTCTTCACGTATTCCTGGCATAACTTAAAGACGGAATTGTTTAGTATGGGCGCAAATAACTTGTTGATGGGTCTTTCTTCGCGTTGTTCCATCCTTCACTTGAGATTTACCATTTATTTTTTTCTGTATAAAAATCAAATAGGGCAACTTACCGATATTGATGTTGAACTTCATTAGTTTACTACCGGAAATGGACACAATCTAACAGGAAACGTTTCTGGTACTCACCTACAAAGACACAAATGTACTATTTTCAATTTTCGTTCATTTAGACGAAAAACAGATCATGTTCGTCACGTACATATATTAAAAAAAAAAACATTAACGTAGGGGATATAGTAAAAAATTATTAAAATGCATAAGGATAACGACTTGAAATAAATGGCGAGTGTTCTTGAGTGTTCTTGGCTAACAGTGAAGAACACGACGTTCAGCTGGTGAACTCACATTGCATAATATTTTGCTGGGGGGGGGGGGTAGAGGAATACTAACATTCATTGTTAACAGTGACGAAATAGGTTGAAGGTCCCCGACGATAAATTACTGGTGGACATGAGAACAAAAGAATACACTTCAGGTATGAATGGTAAGACAACTGATAGCTGAGAAGTTAAACCTGAATGCATGAAAGCTTCTAGTTTCAGCCTAACTTCTGTGTTCATGGCTTAGTTTAAAGGATTTTATCCATTCACACAGTATTTGTGGTTCAAAACAAGGTGGTATTTCTTTCAGCAGTAGCTGGAATGAAAACTATGTGGAGTGAGATGTAGACGTGAGAAGTTCCAATATATTACTAAACCATGCGCAATGGCTGTTTGCAGTGACGTCACCATGAGTTAGCCAATGACGAACGAGAACAACGGCTGTTTGGCCGTCTGATTGGACTAGCCCAGTCACGTGATATACACGTCGCAGCAAACAGCCATGGCGTGTGGTATAGATTTTATACTGGATCCATCTGGTCCCCTACTGGATTATCGCTGAGGTTGGCCAAGCTGTCGACGCGCCATTAAGCCTCATCTACCCCCTCCCCCCTACTGGATTATCGGTTCGAACAAGCTGAAAATTATGATAGTACCAATACGAATTTTCAGAACCTAGAACCTATGTTATGTAAGCCTATTAAATGGCAGAGTTTCATTAACTTACTGGTAATCAACAATAGAATTTTTGCAGAAGAGGTCATGGCCACAAGTATGACACTTAAGTATATGAAGCAGAAGGTGATAACGATCGTTGCTACCTACAGTTCTTGGAGCTTCTTTGTGTGGTTTATATATATATATTTTTAATATCCAGTATTAAAACTAGCTTTTCAGATGTTCCCACCCTCAAACCCTATTGTCACCTACAAATTTGGAACCATCCGTAATGTTACTGACGTCTGCTGCCTATTTTTATTTTAATTTGAATATTTCTGGAGCTTGGCCGTTGCAAATATCTGTTCAATACTTTCTACAAACTTATTAAGTTTATAAATAAACAAATAATTCGTATTACCAATGGCTTCTGGGCTGTCCTCTGACAGACAAACGTCCAAAATAACGACGGAAGTTAAACTGTAAAAGCTTCACAATGCAGGTTATAAAACTATACGATATAAAAAAAATCCAATAACGTAGTCTAACGAACAGAATTAAGACTTTCCATCGCGTAACGTTAAACGATCTTTTATCGATTCCGTACGTTTCCAATTGGTTATTTCGACTGCCACAACACTGACTTTTCCTCGTTTTTTTCCCTTTGTTTTTTCTTTTCTTTTTCTTTCTATCTCTGTCCACTTCCACGCACACAGAAGAGAAGTACACTCGTTTTCCCGCGCCGTGTGGACTAATTCCGCCTCGCTGGCTTGAGCCTAGCTCCTACTTTGGCCACTTTATTTCGTTGTCTTTCCTCTGTCAGCAGAAGGACTTAACATCGATCTTAATGGCTTAACTTCCTTGTCCGTGTCGCTGAGTTCGCGTAAATTCGGCTTCTTCTTTCCTACTGTAATTTCCGCCAAATCTTTCATGCCCTTCAGCGAGTAGGGGCGGTGTTGTAGGAGGGTTTGGAGGAGGAACAACGGACAGCGTCTGCGAGAAAGTCTGAGAAATACAACACGTTTGTTCTGTCTGTCCATTAGAAATCAATGGATAACATGGATCGATTATCGACAGGCAGGATGAGCGAACCAACTTCTAAAGGTGATTTTTTTTTCACTGACCAGGAAGTGAAGACCCTTTCACACCAGGAAGTGTTCCGTTCTCTCTTCCTCTTATATTTTTTTAAAGTGTCTCAGTAAAGAAGGGTCTGACAACATTATTAGGAAATTTCACAGGAATTCTTCCCGACCCAAAGGACCGTCGGGCGTTTCTTTAGTTTCTTTAGCTAAGTCCGGGCCCACTACGCTCAAATTTTTCTCACGTTCAGTCCTACCAAAAAATAATAAAATATTAGAATATATAGCTTTTTTCAGACTACATAAAATGAAAATTGTACGCTAAATATGACGCAAAAATGGAGTTTGGATTTATTTATGTTTTCCTAATGGAAGCAATGAACCCGTTCGGGTTTCTGGCCAGGGGTAAAAAAGTCCAGTAGCTCTACCCTTTCAGTGGTCGTGGGTCCCCTTTTTGATACACTCTCATACTTTTTCTTATGAAACTCAATAATGCATGGTGAGACTTGTTAAAAGGGACATTTAATATCATCGCTGTTTTTTTGGCGAAGGGCTGTGCGAAACTCATGACGCAACTGTTGGTTTTTAAAATAACCCAAAAAAAAATACCTGGTTTTATCATAGTACCCACTTGACTTGCTAGTATCGAGGCCAAGAAATTTGACTTGGGGTAACGGTAAAGTGGATATTATTTGTCCATAAAAAATATAAGAGTGACAGAATACAGGAGGATGTCATCTAGGCTGAATTTCAATTACTTGCTTATTCCAACGAGTAAGTCCGTCGTTGCATCGGCACCTTACTTCAGTAAGAACGCTAGTTGGCTAACTACTTAAAAATTAATACAATGTTGTGAAAACTATTTTAGACCATTGCAAAGACGAGGGCTGAGATATCCGCTGCCCAGGGATAAGAGATCTTGTCCCTCGAGTCAGAATATCCCGTAGTTAAATCGTTAAAACCACCATTGATAAGAAGAGAACACTGTTGCTATTGTTAACTGAGATGTGAGATGTTGATATTGGTAGATAAACTTGATTAATTCACAACACTTTGCAATGTTTTGTACGATAATGTTATGCTCTTTACATATCAAAACACAGGTAATGCATATGGAAAAGCCCATGCTTCTGTCTAATCTAGTGGTTATAAAATGACGATTGGAGGAGCCCAAGAAACCATTGGCACAGAGCCTCAGCACAAAAGAAGATACCCAGAGATTGCCACCTAGAGTCATCAAGTGGAAGTTGGTCAGAGGGTCACGAGGAGCTTGTCCTCATCACTGAACTTTAATCATAGCTGTCGTCTAAGATGGGCTTACTACCCTCATCCCTCGATTACGGATGGAGGCTTGATCAGTACTTCTCTTCCCCCCCCCTCCCCACCATCCCATCGACTTCTTTCCGTAAGCCGATCAGCGACAAGGCAAAAGTGGGAAACATGTCTAGCGATGGTCAACGCACTTTTCGTCAATCCGGAAAAGTTGATTTCATCTCAGGATGCCTACGTATCCTAGTAGGCTAAACGATTAGAGTCAAGAGTTCAAGAATTGAAACTGTATCCTCTAGTTTGGTGCCAGACATTGACGAGGAATTCAGCACAGTGAAAATAAAGTTACCTGCAAGACCCAGTACCTAGTTTATTTTTTTTTTGGGCACAAGAAACTTACTAATCTCAGTTTGCTGCAAAAAATAGGCTTATTTGGGAGTTGGTGAACTTCGGTGAGAATGGGGCTTTCAATTCCACTTTGCGCACAACTAAAGCTTCGCTCCTTAGTTTGTGTTCATTCGTTTTAAGTTTTTAAAAGTTTGTTTGAAATTTACACTGTTTGAAGATGAAATATACATGTGGATTATAATTACTGCTAATTAATTAGCTTATGGTTTTGTCTGTTCAAGGATTTCTTGGCAAATGGAGTGTTGCTGTGATCTAGTCATGTTGTTGAAGAGAATCGTAGTAAAAGCATTGAAATAAATATGGCATCAGTTCTTTGGAGTACGCAACAAAAAACAACGATATATCACAACATGAGTAAAACACGTGAAAAACCTGTAGTTTGGTAGTTGATTTTATTTTTGTTTTGTTTTAATGACGTGCAGCATGAAAGCATTCTTGTGTGTAAGGGGGAGACCCGTGGCCGGTTTTATTCTATTTTAACAGTATGACTTATTTAAGAAAGTTGTGATCAACTAAGTACGCTAAAAAAAAGTTTTTATGCATGCAACTGACGGGAAAAATGGGCCGAAAACGTTACATGCGTAAATGGGGTTTGTTGCCAGCTGTATGAGAATTTTATGGCGACGCTGTTTTTTGTCATAAAGCACGGTAGCATCGCTTTTGTCAAATTTAACTATTGTGATATCCGGATTGTTTTTAAGCTTTCGAGTTGCTTCAATTTCTTTAAGCGGCAAATTGGGAATAAAAACAGATTTGAATTTTTTTTAATAGTGTCGAGTACGATTGCTTTGACTTGCGTGCGGGGGGGAGTGGTGAGGTTTAATGGCGTTTCAACAGCTAGGTCATTAGCACCAACCTCGGTCACAGTGCAGTGGCCCAGGTTGTCACAGCGCCAAACAGTGCAGAGAACCAAATTCCAAATCTCGATCTTATCGTATATCTGTACCTCCTGCAAAAATTGAAAAACCCAGGACAGGAGGGCAGAATGATCACCCAATTAACATGCAATGTGTCTCGAAAGGTGGAAACGGCGACGAACACCATCAAGACAGTTACAATAAACACGAAAGCAATGGACCATGAGTGGACGGCGACACCAATGACATTCAGTAGGCATCAACCCTCCCCCTTCCAAAAAAAGGCACCAATGAGTAAGGTTCGTGCGTGCGCGAGGGCTGAGATGAAACATGCACTAACTTCAAATTTAGCAACAAACTTAGCGATTAATGTTTTGATGAGGAGAGGGGTGGGGTCGGGACGAAATTTAAATCTTTTTGAAGATTGATAGAGGTAGCAGTATCAGTTTGGAGGTTGGATGCGTTGTGCAGCCAATCCTACTTTTGGAAGCGAACAGAATTGTTTTGTTTTGGCCCAAATATAATTTGTAAGACGTAAAATTCTTGTTAGTGTTAGAAATTATTTTGACTTGATTCTAAGGAGATTTAAAAAATGTATTCTGAAGTCTAGTGTGACTCGAGGAGTGTAATGAATTGTCACGTTTGCATGAGAGAGCTGACAAGGCTACAGGGATGAGGGCTGGAGTAAGTTTTTTTCAGGAATTTGTTGAAATTAGGAAGAAAAAAAGCAGGTTTGTAGTTTATGCAATATGGCATAGCCATTAGTAGAATCGCCTGCAATTTTAAAAAGCAATGTCGAAAATCTTGTATACTTGTATGTTTACCGGGGCCAATGGCCAATCTTAGTCTTGTGTGTCTATTCTTACATAGGTGAGCATTATCTATGCCTTGTAATTTTATTTCCGGTTCCTGCCTCTAGAACTTTCTAGAAGCTTCCATTTCCCATAATACCCTGGCTATTTCGCGGTTGTCAGGGGTTACCAAAAGGTATTTAAGCAAGGGGCCCACATCGTAAAAAAGCCTTCGGGCCAGCCAACTGACTGCTCCTCTCTCTTCAACCCCTGCTAGGTCTCCTAGTTAGGGGGATTTTTGGCTTTTAGGCCTATAGTAGGCCCAATTTTGGTTAGGCTTTCCCCCCAACCTAAACAACCCTCTTTACCCTAATTTAACCCCAAAGTTCCCCAGCTTCCCTTAGAAGAATTTGTTCAGTCTAATTTTGGTTTAGCTCTCCCACAGTTGGTTATTTTTCGTCAAGCAGACTATATGAAGGCTTGTCGTCCTGAATCTTGAGTCTTGCAAGCATTTTATGAGCGGCTACGTCCTCCTGGAGGGGGCGGCGTTAATCGACGGCCGCCATTGTTTTTTTTTTAACCATCTTGGATATCAAAAAGGCACTCTGCTACCAAAAACGTACAATCGATTATCTGTGTTCGTTCTGCAGCAAACTCAAGATAGGCTGCGGACACTTTAAGGAGTTTGATTTGTCGTTGTATTTCCGATTTGATTTATGGGATGACAATCTTTTGGTCACGGTTTGTTTTGTCGTTGCTATGTAGGATGCCTTGAGTGACGGATCTCCACAGGGAATCTAATAGACTATGGTATTTCGAGTTTTTAGTTCTTCTTTTGATCGACTGTTATTCTTGGCATGGTTAGTCATTTCAAGTTTGGGATGATGGATGCGATTAAAGTGATCTTAAAGTTTTCTTAGGTTCTGAGTGGCTCCTGGAAAACATGGGATTGGGATAAAATTACTGGGTTTAGGATAATTTTGCTTTGGTTGTGGTGGTTTTTTGTGATCGACTAATCTTGTTAGGAGATGGAGTGGAAAGCTATTTTCAGTACATTTGTTCAAGGTGCGCTGTACTTTATTTCACGGTGAAAATTTGCTCATTAATTGTGAGAGAGTATATTCATCGGATTTCATTAGGCACACCATCAATTTTGTGGATGTTGTCAACAAATGAGGCAAAGTTAATCGAACGGATAGTATGCATTGGTTTGCGATAGCGTGTAAATTCTATAAAGCGTTTGTGGTTTATGATGAGGCTGTGTTCATGGAAAAAACCCAACGACTAACCCATCTTTTGGAAAAAAAAATGAAAAATCCACTGCTTCAATAGGTTTACAGATAAGTCAGCCTTGTCTTCATAGTTAGCTCCTATTCTGCAGAGAGTTATTATCATTTATCATTTTACCATGCTAGGCTACGACACGTAACTGTGCCATAGTGAGGCATTGGAGCTCGCTGCACGATAATCGGTTGAATGCCAATGGGTTTACATTCTGTGCTTCGCGATCAGATCGAAACTGCGAGTTGTTGATCAGTTTGGCATAAACTTCGAATCCTATCACCACTTCAGCAATATTTCGACTATAAAACGACACAAGCCTAACAATAGTAAAGCGCTGCGTCTACCTCGTGAGCAAAGGTTTAATGCTTGAATGATATATGGTAACGACTGTTAAGGTCGGGCATGAAAGACCGCGGCAAAAGCATTCTGAATTTCAAACAGAAATCACACAATGGCCGCTCCGCTGGTTCATGGAGACCCACAGACATGACAAACCACAGTAACGACCCAAAACGACGTCGTAATTTTACCCACGCTGAAACAGTTTATGCGCCGTGAAGTCTAGTAGGGCGGAAATAAATTTTCTTTATGTCGTTTTGCATATAAACACTTGAGATGGTAAATCATAAACTCGGTCTACAGTAATAGAGCCGAGCTTGTATGGTGATTCTATTGCCAATGCATCTTGGTGAGGGAGCCATTGTTGAGGGAAGGCAATACGTGATTGCCATTTTTTTTTCTCCTTTTGGTTGGCGTGATTTACGTGACTGAAATTTCTGTGGGAGTTTATAATATACCGGGTCGTTACACCAGTCGATGATATACGCCGCCAAATTACTATAGGATCTGCGCCTGGGTCTTTGGCCGCGTTATCTTCAGCGTATTAGATTGCAGGACTATAACGAAGGACTTAACGCTCGTCAAGGCAGCTATTCTCGAGCGTTGAAATTCCCTGGTCCCAACCCTGATATTTGAGGGAAATGTGTTGTGATTATACATGGAACGCAGCTCTCTACCAAACACAGGATCAAGTAGAGCTGTCTTAATACCGTTCCGTAACCTACTTCCTAACCTCAGACATCCAGCTACTGTATGTAAATATTATGATTCCATTTAATAAACCTATAGTGTCCGCGGCCTATCTTGAGTTTGCCCCAGAAAGGCACAGATAATCAATTGTATGTTTTTGGTAGCAGAGTGCCTTGTTGATATCCAAGATGGTTACAAAAACAATGGCAGCCGTCGATTAATGCCGCCCCCTCCAGGAAAACGTAGCCGCTCATAAAATATCTGCAGGACTCAAGATAAGCCGAGTACACAATAATTACTGGTCGGTTTCACATGTCATTATATTACCTTACCGTAGAAATTGTTATAGTTAAACGTAATGATAGTCTGTGTAATACATAATGTTTTATGTTTTCGAGATTAGTCCATTTTCAACTGCTTACATAAGGCCTCAATACAATTTAACACGTTTTAATGCAAACATGGGAAAATTTTGTCATTCAGTTTCTTGTTCGGATATTTTTTTTTTTGTCTGTTCTTGAGGTTTTGTCTGCATTCGTTTTCTCCCGCTGCAGTGCTTAAAGGATTTCATGAAAGAATTGAGTGCATTAAATCAACTGGCTTATTTCTTGCTTTCCTTGTTGTATGTTACCTTGTTTATGTTTAAATTCCAGATAAACTGGAAAGGCTACGAAGCTGAGCTCATGGTCCATTCTTGTTGCGCTTTGGCCAGCGGCTGGTCCACTTTGCTAAAAACTAAAACATTAGTGTCGGGTCTTTCGTTGTGCACACATAATGTTTGTTGCTCATCAGCCCTTTTATTTCTGCAACACGACGGTTTTCACGGCATAAACTATTGTGATATTAATGCTAAAATCCTGAAACTTAAAGAGTAGAGTTTTAATCCTCGCCGAATAAATAAAAAAATAACTATTCAAACTAAGTTAGACAAGATTGCCTTTCGGACTTATATGTCAGACTGCCTCAGCGGGGATTCGAAACCGGGACCTTTGAACCAAAGGACAAGATCCTACCACTGAGCCATACTGACACGGCCGTCTGACATATAAGTCCAAAAGGCAACGTAAATAGTTTTGCATCCGTATTTATTAAACCAATCTCGAGCCCATTAGCTTTCCGTCCGGTATTAAAGATAAATTGTATGTAACACATGGTGTTATCACAAGCTATAAAAAATGTTACTACGTTATGTTACATGCACACTGCATATCGTCATGTAAAAAATAGTTTGTTATCTCTCCACTTTTAACCAAAATGGAGTAACGACTCTCATTGTGTGGTGCTCAATATTGTCGCTATCCAAAATTAATTGAGCGAAAAATAATGCAGCTAACCGACATAGGGGGGGGGGGGGGGGATTGAGGATTAATGGCGCGACGACAACTTGGTCATTAACGCCAACCTCAGTCACAGTGCAGTGGTCCGGGTTGCCACTGCATCACACATTACAGAGTTATTATTCAAACCCCCTAATCTAAATCTTGTCATACATCTGTACCTCCTTCAAAAATTGATTAAGCGACATAGGCAAAATTCGTTTGCAGTATGTCCATAACTCACAGAATTGTTTTGGAATGTGTCTCCATAGACAGCAGGAATGTTTAATTTCAGGTAACGTGAGACAGAGCAACATGATGCAACTTGTGAGCAGACACTGTACGTCTGCAATTCTACAAGTTGAACAGCAAGTGACAGCAGAGCACATTTTCAGACAGTTATATGCATTGCAACTTAATACCCAGATAAGAAAAACCGATTTCGTATTTGCAGCAGTGATTGTCATATCTTAACTGTTTCAATTACGTCTACTCTACGTTTTTGTATTATAATTTCGGATAGCCCTTGTTGTATTTTCACTAAGCAACTGGTTTAACTGAATGTGTACATAATAACCCCATACCTTGTGTCATATGCCTTTTCAGGTCCATTTAATCCTAAAACGCACTGTCCAAGTTTGGCACTCATATTGTCACCACAGTCGCATATAGGTCGTTTACATACCTCATCGCTAACTCATCGCTTATTTTTTAGGGGGAATGCCCTCCTGAATGCCATGATCATCGCCGGCCACTTACGGACCATAATGTACATGTGGCATGTTTCCATATTGATGACGATACGTCACCGTTTTCATCTTCCACGAAACTCAGAGTGTCAAATGGCAGATGAGGCTGTCCTGCAGTACGGTTGTTTTATTTTTTATTTTTGCAGGAGATATAGATGTATGATAAGATCGAGAATTTGGGTTTCTTTAACATCTCTGTAATGTGTGGCGCAGTTGCCACTCGGACAACTTCACTGCGAGTGAGGTTGGCGCTAATGATCTTGCTGTCGATGTGCGATTAAGCCTCATTTCTCTCCCCCTACCCCCGGCAATCTTTTTCAGCCCGAAGTGGGGAAACCTAACTTTTTTAAAGTTCCATTGGGCGTTCATGGGATTCGTACCGGCATTCACTTGCTTTGGAAAAGCACTGAGCTGACGTGGTTAGCATCCTTGTAGTGAGCGTTGGAACTTTATATATGTGAGGTGCCGTAGCCATAGGGGTTAAAACTAAAATAAACTACCATAATAGTATTAGCTTACTTACGACCAAAAAAAAAATCAATGCCTAATTTTTTAGAATGCATAACTTCGGTTCAGTTCTGGTTTCAATGGAAAAAAAATAGGTTTTACTATTTTTAGTGAAAAGGACGTGATCAGGTTTCAATTATACAAAATTCATTGATGATTCAACAGCATGGAGCGTGATCGCAAACTTGAGTAGTTGCTTACAGTTCTGTAATCAGATAGTGAGAAAATCTCGGGAAAATTCCTGGATTTTAAAGTTTCCAGTTACGACAGAATTTGTCCTTCTTTCTCCAGTACCCCTGTTTCTTCAAGATTCACACACTTCAAAATTTGTCGTATGTGTAAGCTGAAGGTTGAATGCTGCGCGTGCTATCGATCAGAAAAAAAACAAAAACTTTCCCCTAAAAAAATATAAAATCAGTTATGGTGGTTTACGTTAATTTATTTCTATAACTCGAATTTATATTATACATTTTTTTTTAAATTGTGTGTATTTCAGGCGTTGCAAAGCCTATTTGTAATTGAGGTGTTTTAGACCTGTATCAGAATTGAGGAGTTCCCTGGAAAAAGGGCACTAATGAAAAATACATGTTTTGAGAAAAGGGCAAAACACCGAGACCTAGTATTTTATGCTTAATCTTTGAAAGTTAGCATTTTCTGATGGGATATATATTCATGTTCCTTTTAAAACATATTTTTGTAGCAGATATGTTCAGCAAAATAGGAAAATAGTAAATTAGTGGAAAAATCGACAGTGGCACTGGCGCAGCCATGTTGAAAAGCATCACCATCTCGCGGCGACTTCCAGCATTAAATAAAAAAATTACTTGTAAAGCGCTTCTGTTGGTCGACTTCCTACCGTTTGTGCCCTTATTCCACAGACTGAGAGATGTTCTATCAGATTTTGTAGGAGGTCAAAAAAGGGGCACAAGTGCCTTTTTTTCCAGGGTACTGCTCAATTGACTGACCACGTAAATTGTCAGTACATAATTAATTTGGACGCAGAGTTGGCGCACAGCAAGGTGTACCAATCGGTGTACAGCATCTTGATGGTTAGGTTTTTGCTAGACAGTGGTTATGCAATAAACAATATTGATTTGGACACATCCTTCACTTAATAACAAAAAAAGCAATTCGCCTCGAAGTTCAACACTGTTTCTACGCTAACAGGCAAATGCTCACGACGGCAATGAAAAGAAAAGGCAACACAAATTGGAGAGGGCAGGTGATGCGTTGATTCAAGCCTGATATTCCTAAACAGCATATTGTTGATTTCAAAGACGCCCCTTTTTCTGTCTTAGTCGCTCCCTCGTCCTTATCTTCCTGTTTACCTACCATCCTTGTCTGTCTATCAGTCCATCGTCGAATGGTTTATTAAATTTAAAAGGCGTCGTCTGAGTGATTGACTGTAGGAAATGTTTTACCTCAGGCCAAGAAGCTGATCCGTCCACAAAACCGCCTGGTTAATGAGCGTAACACTCTTGCTCGGAACAATTAGGGCCTGTCATTAAGACCGGTATTGTCTTACAACCCGCCGCCGGCTTTCTGACAAGGGTAATCGAGGTTAACGGACGAAGAGATGCGTGAATGGTAGGAGACATAAACAATGCCCGAGTCCCGTAAGAAAACATTTTTGAATCCCTATTAGGTGGCTGAGACTGTATACAAAATTCAACTATGAAGTGTGGTTTAGTTTGTAAACAATAATACCACTTAGCCGTGTTAAGCTAGCACAAGTGTTAAGAAGGCATTGCGGCATAACATCGGAAAGCCACATTATAGGACAAGCTTCTTACGTTAACTCAACTAAGTTGTTATAGTACAGTCAAACATTAAAGCTGTTTCGCTGGCATGGACTTTCTTATCTCATTGAAATAAAGAATGGCGTTTTTCTGTTTGGACTCGCCTTTAAGTTAAGAGCCTAATTATTACGAAAGTCGGATTATATTACGGCACTTTAGCGCTTTAAATGCGACATATGTTTAGCACACAGATGTCGGCAGAAAACACAAACAAGTTTTAGTGCTAGATACTTTCTGGACCATCTGAATTAAAGAAGGAAGAGGGTATTCAAAATCTCAGTGTTACGAGACCTATCCTCACAACAATGGTTTAGTCTTGACGAGTGAGTCTCCCATCTCGACACGCGATTGTTCGTTTATTAATTGGTGTAGTTTTTCTGGAATTTGCTGTTTACTATATTACAGCTTTTGTAATAACCTTTATTGTTCTCGAAATACAGGGCGAACTCAGGAAATACAATAACAACAATTATTGTAGTTACTGTTGTCAGTGAAGGTCACAGGAAAGGAGTCACGAATTGCATTTTGTACGCCTAGGTGACATCGCCTATGAGATATCGCTTAGGTGACTTCGCATATAGGAGTCACGTAGTGCGTTTTGTACGCCTAGGTTACATCGACTTGCCTCTTTGAATGTCAGTTATGGGGGGGAGGGGATTGAGACCTAATGGCGCGTCGCAGCAAGGTCAACGCCAACCTCAGTCACAATGCAGTGGGTTTGGGTTGCCACTGCGCCACACATTACAGCGGTGTTAAACAAACCCAAAATCTTGATCTTATCATAGAGCTGTACCTCCTGAGAAAATAAAAAACCCTGAACAGGAGGACAGACTTATCGCCAAATTGACGCGCTAAGTTACGCGGCAGCTGGAAACGGCGATGAATACCTTCAAGACGGTGACAATCAACAAGTCACAGACCGTAAGTGGTCGTTGATACCAATGACATTCAGGAGGGAAGCAATGAGTAAGTTTGGTATGACAAATTCGTAAAAGGACCAACACCACTTCTTCTCGACGACTGCGGCAAACAGGCCGAGTGCCATTCCTTGACAATGCCTTTAACAGCCCGCCACTTATTGCTGTCTTGTCCCTCCCACAAGGCTTGCCAAAAAGTAAATTAGGAGAAGTCATTGGGAATGCAGTAACTGCTGTTTCCACTTTACACTTATTAAAAAGTTTTTTTTTTATATTTGCTAACTGCGTTAGTTGTAGAAATTACTTGTGACCCAAACAGAACATTGTCAAAGCAGTTTCTGTGGCCATTAATACGCTCTCGTAGGTTGTGTATTATAAGATACCTGCACACTCCGCTCATCATGACATGTAGCCGAACCCATTTTCCAAAATACAAAGTAAAATCATTTTTTAATCATTTATTTTTTCATTAAAAAATTACACAATGATAAAAAAGAAATTTTTTTATTTGTCAACGCTAGTAAGCGTCCATTAGGTGAAGTAAATTGTTGAATTTAAAATTCAATTTAATTTAACCTTATATTAAAATTTGATTTATCTTACCTAAACAATGTCTGTACTTGTCAAAACAGTTATAAAGCACTTGTCTGTACACAAGCACTCATTTATAGATAAATATCAGTATCTATAAAACAATTTCTACTTACTATTCTAATTGATACGAAATATTTTTTAACAAGTGTTGCTCGTCACTGAATCATTCAATACGTCTTCAGGTAGTGCGCTTTATTTTATGTAAAGAAAAGAAAATTCGCCTCAAAAGTAATTTTTTTTGCTAAATTAAATATCCTCGTACAGTTGTAGTTTTATTCTTCTCCCTCGACTTCTGCAAAGGGACAAAGTCAACAGAAAAAACTTTTTCGTTCAGTGAAGAAATTAGTAATCATCATTAGTCTAGCTTGTTGGTGATCTAGTAATTTTCGCGACCTGTTTTCCCGTTGTTGTAAGAAGGCTGCTAAAATATTTTATTCAATTTTTAATACAGCGATTTGTTAAAATACTTTCTTGGTTGCGAAATTGTTTTAAAATAGTTTTGCTCATTTTACTATAGCAAAATATCTGACAAGAAACGTTTCTTTAAGTTAAGACTTGGGATGGGGTACAAGGTGGCCTCTTTCCATCCTTTGCTCAACCGTTCCAATAATGTTTGTTACAAAACACTAGTAAAGATTGCTCATCCCGTGATGATCCGGAATTAGTTGGTTAGAATCCCGATCACGTTCTCAATGAAATTATTCTCGATGTTGTGATATATTGTTTCCTTAATTTTGTGTGCTTATTCTGTGGAACTCGATCACTTTTGGTTCTTAAAGTAAGTAAATTGAAAAAAAAATCATTTAGTTGAAGTAATGGGGAAATCCCGGCTGGACACTAGAATCACCTCGACTACGTGTCAAAAAGTGCTAGAATTTTCGACTACACACACGGCAATGTCGTCAGCAACTGAATAAAACAAGTTTCGAGTGGCCATTAAAATCACATAAATCGTATTTACGTTATTTTAACGAGGTGATCACAGTGTCTACCTAGGATTTTTCCGTTCCACTGTTCCACCTTCGTTCTTCAGTAGAACCTTGAGTAAAGAATAAAATGCTTATGGCTTATGGAATCATTTGAGAAATGACCAACTTGTGTAGTGCATACATAACGCTCAACGATCGTATTAGACTCTGAAATTAAAGTTTAGGCGATTTTCCATGCAACCTCCACATTTCGCAGATTTACCATTGATTTAGTATTCTGAATTGAAGAACGGGTGTGTTATATATTGTTATCACACGCTGTTTCCGATTTCACCCAGTCCTTCTGCCGTGTGATGCGTATACAATTTGCTTCGAGGCCCTCGAGGGTCGTTGTTCATCTTAAAGTTGCGTACTCATTGCACTTGAAACTTTCACAAAACATAGCTGTAAGCAAGTTTTTTCTTACGTGTTACCTTTGGACAAACAACGAATGTTTGCTTAGCTGTCACCAAAGCAGAGAAGAAAGATATAGCACAATATAGGCAACGTTCATGCAAGTCACCTCTAATTCTTTCCCAAGAGGACTGCGCGAGGCCTCTCCTGATTTCTGTGGGCAAATGACTAGCACAAAAAAAAATGAAAGAAGGAATAAAGAATCCGTCGCGTTGCACACAATTAAACTTCATTTTCTGTCGCCCTAGGGAACACGACAAAGAAGCTCAAGCTTAGTAAAGCAATAAAGGGCTCTTTTGGGACCAGATTACCTTATATCACTTTCCGCTAATTGTTGCAGGTAACGGAGGGGGAAAGGGACACGGGAGCCGACGATTAGTCTAGCTGAAGAGCTCGAGTGGATGTGACTAAGACAACATCGACTGTCTTTGGTGGTGAAATTTAAACAACGTCCAACAGCAACTCGGCCACAAAAGCCTAACTGGGAATGAACTCACTTTGGCCCAGAGTGGACCATAAATATCACTTTCAGAGGCAGCAGGTGGGCTTTCAGCGGAGTAAGGTGGTCAACACCGAGCCAGTCAAGTCCAATTCAGCTTCAGCAAGACAGAACACTCCACACAATTCCAGGTAAGAGCCAGTTTTATGATGGTGACTGCTATAAAAAAAAACCGCTCCGTGGAACTGGTTAGAAGGAAGTATTTTTAAAAACCCGTTACTTGATCAGTTAACGAAGAAGAAGACTATCGACCCATCGAATGTAATAGCCGATCCTTTCACATTTTTCGGTCATTTGAACAGCGGCTTAAGATAAATTTTCAATGTTGTTTTTCCTAGAAGATCCATTTTTTTACGCAACAATATACATAAATAAAAAGAGCTGGCATTCAAACAACCGCTGTTTTCGATTAAAAATAGACTTGTGTTCCACCTCTCAATTGTAAGGACACGACCAGTGTAATAGCTGTATAGTGTGCACGGCATATCTTGCGTCCTGCAAGTATTTTATAAGCGGCTACGTCTTCCTGGAGGGGGCGACTTTAGTCGATGGCCACCATTGTTTTGGAACCATCTTGGCACTCAACAAGGCACTCTGCTACCAAAAACGTACAATCGTTTATCTGTGTTCGTTGTGCGGCGAACTCAAGATTGGCCGTGGACACTATAGAGATTCTTGGGGTTTTAATCTGCAGCTTGTTGATTAGCTACCCCGTCAGGACTTTAAAACATTTGTATCCATAAACGGGGTCACTACAAACTTTTTAATGGTGTAACTCAGAAAACCATTTTAGAAAATCGAAGCTTTATTATACGTCCAAGAGGAACAAACATTAAAATATTTGTATGTTGGTAAACGGTTTACAACATGAAATTTAGTTATCCTTTGTTCTCGTTACAAGAATAGTAATTTTGTACTCCGCTCTTGTTTAGTTTCTCTCGAAATTGTTTACTAAATTTTCCTTGCGCAATCTTCACCTTGTCTCACGTACCCACACCTCAGCACCCAGAAGTCGTCACACTACTGGCGAGAGATTAAAACTTTCTTAGCTAAAAAACCTTCAGCACTAATTGCACTCCTTCCATCTCTAATTCGCCTTGATCGTTTAAGCATTTTCAGTGGCGAGAACAAGTCTCCCGTAGGAGGGGGGGGGGGATTGAGGCTTAATGGCGCGTCGACAACTCCCCGTAGGACTGAAGTAAAGTATCTCCTTTCACTTCACTCGCTTCACTGCATCATCACAGACGTTGAGCGGCAAGATTTTCTGTCAGCGGGAAAGCAGAATAGCTTTAAAATCGATACACGTTCTGGAGTGGCAATCTGTAAGTATCGCTTCATATTCCATCTCTTGTCACCAGATCGTCTGCTGTGAGAAACTGGGTTTCGTTTCTCGTCTTTTGGCCAGTTGATTCAACATCTCCTGAATCGTATAGGGCAGTGACACGACATAGTATTATTGTGTATAACTCTATGGTGGAGCCAGTAACTGGGTTAGCTGCAAGGAGCACTGGAGGGAGAAAGGAAGATCGTCGTATTGGAGCCAATGCTATTAGACTGGATTTCTTAAGCCTAAAACGCGCGATTTTTGTTGTTGGAGAAAACAACGTTCTTTTAAGCCTAAGAAATCCGCTCTCAAAGCACTGCCTTGACTAGAAGTACCGTTTTTTCCGTTACATTTTAATCTAGTGCACCTTGTAGCTATTACCTCCAAATAGTGTCTCGTAGCCAATATTACGTCACTTGACGCCGCTCTATTTTACAAAAACAGTGATAAAAGACGTCAACTTCTCGGCATGCGTGTGAACTGGCATTGAACCAGGAGGCAAGACAGTCAATTTCTACCTCAGCTGGCCATAGCTGGAAGAAGCCAACACCGTCACTGTTTCAATGTAGTGTCAACACTGTAGCACTTGGAGTTGCTGCATGCCTTTACTATCGACACAAGTTTTATTTTTCATATCTATTTATTAGGTTAAAAACCTACACAAAATATTTTAATGAGTGTTATCCCACAAAATAGATACGATCAGTCATTCCACAATTGGTCTCCTGGGGTCGCTGCCCAGAACGAGGGATACGCCATGCGGTAATACTCATGAATACGCCATCGAACCCTTTGGGATCTTCTATATGATGATCTTGCTTTAACCTAATTCCTAACTAAACCTAACGACCTGCCCAGCTATCTTAACTTTCTGAGAATTAGACTAACGTGGAGCATTTTTTTTAGTCGTGGAATTTGAAGTGGCCTTTACTTGGTTTGGAGACAAGGGCGCTGAGCACTCGGCTGTGAATGATCACCCTCATCGAGTTTGACATGTGTATGGACTTGTGTAACCCTGGACGGAACAGGTAAAACAACCCAGGAAATAGAAGGAAGTTCTTCCGAAGAACGACAGCACCTGGAATACCACCTGCTTCTATTCGGAGAAGTTCCCACGCTGGCTCACGTTGGTGTCTGGGTGCATAAAGTGCTACCTAACTGTAATAACCGTACCCCTAACGGAATCTGAGCTTCGTATGAGAGAGAATGCAATTTATGATTAGTCCAGGAAGCGGTTTTCTAAAATTACAGTTGAATTTCAGGTAAGCGGTTTAGTAAGTACCAGGAAATAGCGTAACTGGAGGGCATGTCTGGAAATGCCATGGCTGCTTCACCTCGACAACGATGAGTTTAGACTTTAAATACCCGAGACGGAAGAAGAATTGGCAGATTTATTGCCTTAGATTTCTTCAGGAGGGGACAGACTTCATTTAATTTCCCTCAGCGGTGTCGATTTAGGGTGTTTGCCGCGCCATCACACAGTGGGGCGGAATGGAGCTGCGTCTTCCGCGAAATCTCGATAGCAACCAATTTTGATCTTCTTTGTGGTTTGCAACGAAGAGGCGAAGATGTGTATACCGATGAGTAGAACGGACGCGGGAGCCTCGTGCAAGTCAGTGTCGTAATCGACTTCCTCCCCATCCCATCCACTGGCACCCCACATCCTTCTGGTTTTTCCCTTCCTCGCGTTCTTCCTTTCTCGAGCTCTTGCCTGCACATTTAGTGATATGGCTTTCTTGTCTGTGGTCGAATTATCCGACCTCGACTGTCGAACTCCCCATCCCCCTTCATGGCGTGCGTCTCACGAGCCCCTATCAGTCGAGGACTGCCGATAAATAGCGTGAGAGATTGATCCGAGGTCCTCCCGGACGTCAGATTAGGGCGATAGAAGCACGCCCTTTACCAACCACAGGTTACCCCACTCCTGCAAACCGCACACGTGCATTAGCGCAGCGCAAGCCAGCCACCATTCTGGAAACCCCAACTTACGGCTTGAAAAAAAAAGTGTCCCAGCATGCCAACTGGCACTGCGCTGAACGAAGTGATTCTAGGTCGACAGTGTTACGAAATGCGAGGCAGCAGTCACTGTTAGATCGTGGTGTTTGTAAATAAAAATATATTCTTTCTATTCCCATTAGTTGATGTATTCTGATTGATTTGTTTGGTTAAATCGTACGAACAATTAATGTTTTAAGTAAAGATGATGTGCCTTGTTGAATAGTTAGCATATAATGTTAACGATTCCAATTTTCGCAGTGCTGGTCCCAAACATTTATTAAAGGCGAATTTTCGCCCACACCATTCCAAAACATTTATGAGAGGATTCTGAATTTTCGCCTCAATGTTACCAAAGACTTATTATAGGAATTTTAATTTTTCCCCTACCGTTTCTTAACATTATTACAGGGATCTTAATTTTCGTGATGTTCGCTGTTTCTTTCTTTCTTTTTTTCTTCCTTCCATTGGTGTGTCATCTGTTACCGCATCGTCATTATTTAATTCATTCTGCCATTCTGCCTACATTTAACCCTTTACGCTGCAATTTAGTGTTGGTTATTTGCTTGCATTAGTCTTCTAGTGCGTAATTAATTCACATAATTACAGACCAATAAGGAAGTTGCTTTTCCTCTTTGTAAATATGTTTGTGGCCTTCAGGTCACCACTGAGAAAAGTTGAGAAGCTTCTAGGTTCGGCTGAAGCATGAAGTCAAGGAGCGCTGCTCTGGTAGCATGGAAGGTTAAACTTGTGGCCAGTAGACAGAATTGCCTGGCTCGTAAAGAAAGCACGTTCTAGATTATGTCCTAGTCGTGAAAGATGTCTTTCTTTCTGTTGAGATGAAGACTCCATGACAACAGTAGTGGAATCGCCATGGCAACTCCACAACGTCAATAATGGAGTTGCGACGACTGGACTATCCACTCGTTGTTGTGGGCCTTGAATTTAGCCAAACATAAAGGGTTAAAGGGTTTAACGAGCGTTAACCACTCCTGGTCATATCCCCGAAGCCCTAAGGCCCTATGTCTGCAACAGCCAAACATACAAATGCTCAAAACAATAACCGCAAAGAAACAGCTGGCAACAATGAGCAAGCATCAACGCTGAAGTGTGAAAAGCACTTCCTTGCTGTATTGTTGACATGGTGAATAAAACCAAATGTTCTTTTACCCTCGCGTGTACGATAAGATATACGATAAGATCTAGATTTGGAGGTAAATTTAACATTTCTGTAATGTGTGGCGCACTGCACTGTGTCTAAGGTTGGCGCTAATGACCTGCCTGTCGACGTGCCATAAAGCCTCAATCCCCCTAACATGTTGAGGCGTAATGCATTCACACTTACATTTTGAATTTCAACTTTACAGTTTGTGCAACCGTGTAGCAATATTCCTTCAATACACCCTATTTATATGTTTGCGTTCTCTTTTTCATCCTGTCCATGCCCAGCGTCTTGAGCATGGGAAGATGCCAATGGACCCTTCGTGCGTCCCAAGTGGAATTTTCTCATACCGTTTGGCAGTCATCCAAAAAAAGTTCCACTCTACAAGCTAGGTACTTTTAAGAGTTCCGGCGGTTGTCTTATCAAAACATTGGATATCAGCGGCTTTTCACCGATGGGTAGAGGTCAGAAGTTGGTGTGTCATGTGCTTGTGTGCATGAGGGAGTGACTGTTCCCCATCACCTTCTATCTGGCTATTCTATGATTTTGGTGGAGATTCTGGAACTCGGTCCGGCTGTTGAATTAATCCTTGACCTTCGGGGTACTCATTTTATCATCTTTAGTGGTTATATAAGTGTTGTAGAGTCCTTGACGTCGTATAGCCCTTGGAACCCCTTGGGTTGACACAGCGAATCCAAGAGCTGATTTCCCGCTGCCTGATCAGTAGAATACGGTAGCTTTCTGCTGGATCCCAGACCATGTTGAGATAGCTGGATATGAGCACGCTGATGTGCCAGCGAAAGGGGCCCTTTCCGGTCATTTCGAAAGGGATCTTAGCCTTGTTCCCTAAGACATCGTTACATCTCTATGTCTGAGGTTGCATGCTGCTTGGCAAGCCTTGTGGGACAAACAAGACGGCAATAAGTTGAGGGTTATTAAAAATTCATTCTCTAGACATGGCACTCGGCTTGTTACTGCGGTTGCCGACAATGGGGTAAGATAACCTAATGATTAGCACGACATTTTAATGAGCAAGAGTTCCTGGGTTCGATCCTTACCTCAGCCTCCCCTGGCATTTTTGGGAGCGAAGGGCCCTGTGAAGTCTCGTGCTCATGTCGAGTGTTGCATTAAAAAATCCGACGAATTTACGATTAGAATTACCTACCAAAATTGTTCCACTTGCCCTCTGGCACCATGGCTGTTGACTTGGAGCACCAAACCTACAATAACCTACAAAGAAGATGTGGGTGGCGTTGACTCGTTTACATATTGGTCACACCAACATTTCACGTTCCTTCTAGCTCAGGATTTAGCCGATATGTTGATACAATAAGTCTGTCCTGTCTTATTTTTTTTTTAACTATTGCAGGAGATACAGATACTGTATATAATAAGATCTACATTTTAGGTTTAACATCTCTGTAATGAATAGTTTAGTGGCAGCAGCACTGCGACTAAGGTTCATGCTAAGACCTACTGTCGACACGCCATAAAGCCTAAAATCTCCTCTATCCATGCATATTCCCTGCTATACACAATTTGCTCAGAAGGATTTACAATTTTTAGCGACTCGTGGGTCCTGGGTCGTATTCTCTGACAATTTCTTTTTTTTTTTTTCAGATTACAGTATGTTGTATTCTTACTTGATCACTCTCTGATGAAGAACTTGAGGTTTACCGCATGATTTGCTGCTTATCATTTTCCGTTCTTAACTTATCCAGTACCAATTATTTGATAATGAGTTGGTACCATACTAATGATATGTATTCTACTTACCGTAAAACTGAATTTGCGATCATATTCGCTTTAATAATGTATTTGCGTAACGCCTCTTAGCCCGCTGTACGTCATCATTTAGCCACAGCGATACTCCCTTGAAGACGGCTCAGGTCGAAAGAGGTTTTTCTAAAGATGACAAACGCGTAGACGTGATACGTTTTAATCACACGGACATGCCATTAATCACTTGTGTAAATCTCGTTTCAAACCGAGCATCCCATCTGATTTTCCATGTGATCCATAAGAGGCGGTAAATTACCATTCAACGTCTAAGACCGATTGATGTGAAGCAAACCCAACCAAACCGTGAAACCTTGTCAGTATTTAAAGAAGAAGACACGAGCCACGAACAACGAAAATACATAAATATTCCGGTAGAATTTGTTTGAAGGGACACCATCTGCCAACACGATGAAACAAGATTGCTTTTTTATGCCATTACCGATTCGGAATTGTGGATTTGGGAACACTAAAATGTTCAATCGTTTGGCTTTGCATAATTACTATAATTACTATTTATCAGCAGTGTTATAACACTTGCAAATGGGAAGATTTTCACTTGCCTCTCCTTTGAAAAAGCGTCCAGCAATATTATTGACGTTGAGGAAATACGGAACAGGCTCTGAAATGAGCTGGAATGCAGTATATTTTCCGTCTCGTAGATGTCGTTAGGACTCTTAACCATTTTAATAACACCGAATGTCGTAACAACTAAACAAAAAAAACAAATTAGCACGTTAGATTAAGTGTTGAAGTTCAGAAAGGGTGGTTGACTAACGTTAATAAGATCAAGCCACAATGAACAAAGGTTTCGACCTAAGTTGTTGAGGTTCTGTCATTAAAGAGTTTCTACTTTTTGTTTCTACTATTTGTTTCTACTCTACGATTCCGCAGTTTATGCCTTTTTGGAACATAAAATGCGATGTCGTCCAACTTCAATCGCATTTCCTATTCTACTGCAACTATAATCTACTAAAAGCAATCAAACTCAGTGACTTGATCGGCATTACACATTTGTTGCAACATGCAGCAGCCCACAACGTAAACAGCACACAGCATGATATTGTTTTAATTCGATAAGAATAAGACTGGAGGGAGGGGATGCTACCGTGGACTATCGACTCACTACAGTCGGTAAAAAAAATTAGTGGAAAATCCCCATATAACAAAAAATCTTATCAATCACGAACAGGGGGTAACTAGGGGGTACAGGGGATAATTTCTCTACCTAAAGAAATTCCTCAGGTAAATGAGCTCACCACATTCATAAAAAAAAACTGCAATTCGTGCGTGTTCAACCACTAGACAAGATCCGAATACTGCTAAAAGTTCTCAAATAATGGTTGATGAGTACTTTGCAGTATTGAGAATTTCACCCTATTGTCCGTTCTTCTGGTGCTGCAGCCCTATAAACTGATTACGTTTTGGTTATGTTCAACAAAAAACCTATAGTTGATTAGCTAATGAAAGCGGCTTCACTAGAGGAAGCCCGTGCTACGCACAGGGCCGGTCATGATCTTGTTTCTGGGTTCTGCGTTACTGTAAAAAAATAAATATTTAGGCCTACAATGCATTGCACAATGCATTATCATTGCAATATCATTGCAAGGGAAAGTGCAAGGGCAAGTAAGATAACTTACGCAATTCGTCATTTTCTTCACGCAGGCCTTCTATTTCCTTGCGTAGGCCTTCGATTTGTGTTCTTAGCGCCCGAACTAAATTAGCTATTACGAAATAATTAAAATCAGTTCTGTTCCGTTAACAGTACATTTTAGTTGACTAAAGCTCTCTTATATACCTGAAGCACCAGAGTGACCGTCAGCGACGACATTTTGTAGTTTGTAGTACCCGCAAACTGCGCATGGCCAACTCGGCAGCGAGGAAGGCAGCTTCAATCTCAGTTGACCATTGCGCGACATTTGCCGGGACATTTTTCCGGCACTCTTCCCGACGACTTGTCAGATTGATCAACCACTCATGCCTGCTTCTTGTTTGCATGCAGCAAATGGGAGAGCGCATTTGCAATGTGGGCGCGAGGAGGGTAGAAGTGATTGTTCGGCCAGACAACTTGTTAGATTGAACCTTCATTGAGTTGATCGACCACTCATGCCTGCCACCTGTTTCCATGCAGGAAGAGTGGGAGAGTGCATTTTCAATGCGGGCGCGAGGAGGGGAGAAGTGGTTTTCCTTTTAGCCGGTCTCCAAGATTATTATAAAGATTGTAATGCTAAAAGAAGTGAGTGACATTCGAGTAAAAAGTATTAATATACAGGGTGTCCCACTTAAAAAAAAAGATTAAAAAAATCATATCTCAAAAACCATGATAACTACAACATTTCTACAATAACAAGGTTATAGCCAAGCATTTAATTTTTTTTTTTACATTCTGACAATGTTCCATGTGTCCACCCTGCAATCTTTAGGTTGTTTGATATTTTTAAGTTGTTTGACATGTTTTAAACATTAACCTGAAAACGGTTCCGACCTTGGAACCGAAACGTCGTGATTTCGTTGTTTCACCAGCACTTGATGGCTACTCTGTATGTTTTTTTTTCTGCAATTGTATAACGCAGCGGTTCCCAACCTTTTCTGTAGTATTCCTCCCCATTGAGCACGCAATAGCGCCACCCTCTCTACCCCCATTGCTAGAGGGTAATTGAGAGGGTTGAGCCTCGGGCATGGACCACGAGGTTCCTAGGGAGGGGGTTAGTCACCCTCATAAAAAAGGCTGGAGTAGTGCCGTAAGCTTCTCCGAAATGGTGTAGCGCTACCGAATTTTTAAGAAATATGCTTGAATATGAAACATTTTCCTGCAACTTACGTATCCGTTTTCATGAGAATTCCTTTCAAATTAAAAAAAAAACATATTTTTTTGTTTGTTGTAACAAGGCCTCATGCAATGGGGCCAGCTACCGTATTTTTAAGAAACGTAAATTTGAACCTTTCCTAGTACATTATTTTTTTTTTTAGTTTTAAAAGGGCCTTCCCATTGATTCCCCGTGTTCCCGAGCGGCCCAATGCGACATTGCATTGCTGTGTAATTAAAAAAAAAAATGAACGACACTGGTAAGTCTTGAAAATCTTTACAGTACTGTAATTTAAAAAAAAATGGTTGATAGCAGGTATGGGGGGGGAGGGGTGAGGCTTAATGGCGCGTCGACAGCTTGGTCATTAGCGCTAACCTCAGTCACAGTGCAGTGGTCCGGGTTGCCACTGCACCACACATTATGTTATGAGATGTTATGCAAACCCCTAATCTAAATCCTGTCATACATCTGTACCTGCTGCAAAAATTGAAAAACACCGGACATTAGGACCGACTTATCGCCCAATCGACGCGCAATGTCATGCGGAAGACGGAAACGACGACGAAAACCATCAAGATGGCGACAATCAACAAGGTAGTGCCGGACCGTAAGTTGCCGTCGAAGCAGGTACAATTCTGTCATTGGCGGGAACTTTGTGATGAATCGATAAAAAAAAAAGTTCACCACTGATCTGGCAACGTCGCGCGCCTCCCCTGCAGCTTCTCCACGCCTCCCAGTCCCCAAGGAGGCGCACCTCCCCGGTTGGGAAACGTGGATATAACGCTTCGATGACGAAGTGTGAAAATTTGCACAACCCTTTTACACACACTGATGTCCACTTCAATCAGGATTGGCCACCTCACTCGCCAGATATATACATATACCCGTGCGACTTCTTTGTCTGCCGCATTTTTAATATAATGTTTCCCAACAACGAGTGGCGTCATTTGATACTTTACAGGAGCGCATGCGCACAGTCATGAATGAACTGTACATGAGTGCGTATAAAAGGGTTGTGCAAAATTTCACACTTCGTATTCGAAGCGTTACACAATTGCAGGGCGGACACATGGAACATATTGCCAAAATGCAAAAAAGAAAAAAATGCTTAAAAAACTTGGCTGTTGTTAAAATGTTGTAGTTATAATGGTTTTGAGGTATTATTTTTTTAAATCGGCTTTTTTAAGTGGGACACCCTGTACTTGTTTATCACCAAATAACGGTTTTAAGTTCAAAGAAACTTGTGAAAAGCCAAGACATACCAAATTTACAATCGACCCGTTTCATAATTTATATAATTACAACCAATAAAGATAGCAATTACAACATGCAAAAAAATACAAATACCTTATTACAGCATACGTTAAAATTTAACATTAAAAAATCGCTTCAAAAATAAAACAAAAACCACACTAGTATTATAAATATGATTACTGCAAAACATCAAGAAGAACTAAAAATACTAATAATAATAATTAAACCAGCACACAACTTAAATATAAAAGCATTATAATGTAACGATAATTTAACCAATGGCCTTCCATAATTTCACATGATTTAATTGTTTAAAAAATATCTTTATATCTCCATTCTAATTTGATTCTTACTACCAAGTTTTAGAAGGTCAATTGAGCAATTTATTGAATAGAGTTGGGATTACATATGACCTGCACTGTTTGCTGTAATCGTTAATTACCGGAGGGACATTCAATCTGTAGGTGGATTTACATAAAAATTCTGATTTACTATCTGTCACAGTCTTAAAATCAGCTCTAATGTAATTTTCATAAATGATTACTAAGTTTCTAAGTTGTTTAATTTTCAGTATTTTTTTTTATAAAAAATATATTCTATTAAAGCCTAGTTTGGCACATTCTTGAGGGAATGCCATGTTTGTTGTTTATTTAGAATACTAATATTTTTTTACCTACCGGAGGAGTATACCAGCCAAAGAGAGAATGTGTGGATATATTCTTGTACGTCAACGCAGTTGGTTTCGAAAATGGAAACAAAGTTCGGAGTAGTTTTTCAATTATTTTCTTTCTACGCTCAGTCACAAATTTATTTACTAAGCGAATAAATAAAGTTAATGTATTTTTTCAGTTAAACATTGCATTACAACGCGTTCATCCTATCTAGGTTACGTCTTATTTGCTCTGACTGGTTCCTAGGGATACCGCATGAAGCCAAGTTTTTATTACCGAGCTCCTCGTCCTTACTTCGGCTTATCCCAGAAACTGAAGGGTTAAAGTTACCACCTTAAAATTTCTCATTCCCTTAACGGCGCACCAGTCTTACATTTCATAAAGGTCGGATTTTTACAACGTTGAACCCACGTGCGGTTTACACCTACCCACCCACCCCGACCGCCATGTCGTTGAGCTGAAGGCTGCCAGTAAGCCAGCAGGCAACCTGCATATCTCCCTCGAAAGCGTGCCTCAACCGCGAGGAGTGATATTAATCACATATGCAAACCTCGACACAAGCTGAGCACTTCTTCTCCCTCCTTACCCTTGTCACTGCCTTCATCACAGCCACGTCGTTTTAAGACATCGTGCAAACTCCTGCCACAGCTCGATTTGAATGAAGAGTCGTGATGGCAGTCTGTCGTAGGGTCGTCCTTCCCTTCTTTCCCTTCCTCCACCAACCCATAAAAACATGTTGTACACGGCCGGTGCCAACACGGAGGATAAAAGGGAGACATTATCTTTTGCTGCCGCGTATGCGTCTTCTGGGGCGTAAATGACGTGGGTTCACGGGCAGTACCCATAAAATGACAAATAGGGACTTTAACGGTTTGATTGTCACTCGGGCAGCAAATTTAAATTTTAGATTGAGCGTAATTGTTTCAGCGGAAGTGGTATTTTGAACAACCTTACATCTTTTCTTCATCCAGACACGAGTAAGGCCTAAAAGGTGAGAGAAATGCCTGTCTGTCTTCAAGAGTACAGGCATACAAAAAGGAAGACTGTAGAAGAGTAGTATAAATCGGGATAACTGTTAATAATGTTAACCCACACGGATGGAAACCTGTTTCTTGTTAATACATCATTGTGGCATCTTAGCAAGACAACTAAATTCAGATGCAAACCTATTTACGTTGTCTTTTGAACTTACGTGTGAGCGAGGAATCGAACACACGACCTGTGAAACCAAACGCCGTGGTCCTACCGCTGGCCGGGCATGGGTACGGCCGTGTCAGTATGGCTCAGCGGTAGGATCTCGGACTTTGGTTTCAAAGGTCGTGGGTTCGATTCCCCACTCAGGCAGTCTGACATAAAAGTCCAAAAGGCAACGTAAATAGGTTTTCATCTGTATTTATTGACCTTGTTGAACCTTCGGGTTGTTGTCCTGTTTATCAAGACACGCGCCGCTAATTTAATGAAGTTTCATTGCTGTTGTATTGTTGTTGCATGAAGGCGGCAACCGCATGCATGTGTCTTTAGCTGTAGTAAAAATTTCATGACGACAACGAGCAGCTGGATAAAATACTTGCATGCGGCAAAAACACCTGCAAATCTGCTGGACAATCGGTCAATTCGTCCCAATAATGTAAGGCGACGGTTTTGGTTCATTGGACGACTCTCTCTAGGGAGGTTTTACTACCAAAGACCGTTGGTTTTCTTTTAATCCCTGCATAGTTAGTTAGCGATGTAGCTAACTACCACTGTAGCTAGCTACTGGTGGTCCGGAAGTCATGTTAATTTCCATAGATTTTAAGAAGCCGATTATGAACGTCTCAGAAGACCTTATGAAATTAAAGTTACCGTGAGCCTTATGCGACATTAATTCTACATACCTTTGGTGGCTTGGGAATGGAGGGTCCTTGTGTTAGTGAACTAACTGGCGTGTAGGGAGACTATGGATTTTAAAGTATTGTTCGTAAACCTGGAAGGATTGTTCGGTATTGTTAAAAGCATTGTGTATATGGGTCGCGTATCTCGTGTTTTCGCGGGTGCATGTTAAGCGTTGTAAGGCTTACCGGAAATGACTACTCTAATGACTCATATCTGCCTAGCGTAACTCCTCTATACTAGCGAATAGGTTGCAATGTTGTTGTAAACGAAACTCCGCCATATCCATAAACAAACAGTCAACAAACAAAAAATGTGAAAATTTATTTATCTGAAATGTGTAGAATTAATACTTTGCTCCTTTTTTGAGTAATTAGTTATATATAGTTTACATTAAAAAAAAATATTCGACTAGTTAATAACAAAAAAAAACAACAATCAAATTCACAGCATCAGTTGTGGTCATCGTGGCTGAGCTGTGAGAAAGCTCAGCCTGGTAGCTGGAGGTTTGCGGATCTGCTCGAACCCCTGGAAAGGGGACCTTGGCAAAGTCCCCGCCAGGACTGCCGGCCATGGTAGCGTGAGAGGCTACCATGCTCCTTCAGCGGCTATGGTAACTATTCTGGCAATTCTGGCCAATCTTTCAGCCCCTACGATGATCGGAGGTTTCCAGGATCAAATCCTCGGGTTTTGCCACCTCTCTTTACCAGATATTTCTTCTTCTCCAAAAAAAGTCTGGTAATGTTCAAAGTTGAGTCAGTTCAGCCATACAAGCATTAAATTGCTTCGGCTGACTTAAGGCTCAAAAGAAATTAATTAAAAAAAAAGTTACCAAAAGATATCTAAACAGGTCCTGGAATCAGTGCTGCAAATAACCAAGTGTAAAGCATCAACAAAACCTGGCCACCAACAATGTAAAGAAACCACCATATGACGTGTTCTTACGGTATATATCTGGCTTGCGGAACTCCTCATACTAAATACAAGTTGCATTAGTGTTATTGTGAATTTAATAGAATCCGCTTCACCCATCAACAAGCAACCGGAGAATAATTTATCTGAAACGTCATATTTCTGGCGAATAAATACTTGGCTGCTTTCTGCGAGTAATTCTCAGTAGTTATTCTCAGTTTGCCTTTAAAAAAAGTTTTGGGCTAACAAAATTAAAAAAAAAACACAAAATCATATAATCACATAAGTTGCCAAAACATCTGATTACTACACAAAATTCAACACCGAAAATGTTTTAAAGTTCAGACGTAAAGTAAGCTTCATCAAGATTGCGACCAAAAACGTAATGACTCTCGAATCTTTCTTTCTAAGTACGAAAAAATTCACTGATCGACTGATTTTGCCACGTGGGCCTTCTTTTAGAAATAAAATGGTGCTGAATTTTAACAACTCACAGTAACAGTAATGGAAAAAGCTGGTGGATAACCACAAAAAGAATGATAATATTACGAACATTTGGTATTTAGGACCCTAACTAACGATGACCTTTCCTACCTACAGTAATTGGCTGAAAGGTAAACTAAATTCAGTGATGAAATGCTGCTTTTTTTTTAAATTAGGTCTGAATTTGGCAACGGGATTTAACAATGCTTTACTCACAAGCCGCGATGCATGCCTCATTTACTAGGCACATAATTAAGACCTGAACACCAAAATTAATCATCATAGCGAGAAATGCAGTACATTAGTTTATTTGCGATATTGTCATTTCCATCTTACACAGCAATTCCTGGATAGGGCCTACGAAGCAAGAACACAAAAGCAAGCGAACAAATCATGCAACGATCTGTACGAGCCTCTCTGGTAGCTGTGTCACCAAGAGCGAGATTTTCTACAGAAATGATAAAAGAACAGAGTACGTTGTTTCAAAACGTGTGAAATTGGCAGTAATAGTGTCTATTTTAGCTTTTGTAATTATTTTCTGCATTCTCCACACTAAAAGAATTTTTCACTATGGTGTATTATGTCTTTTGTGATGTTCATGTAGCGCTCGCGGCCACTAGCCTTATAGATCGGGCTCCCTTACTGCCGCAACAAAAAATGGCATATTCATTCAACGGAAAACCCGTTGAATAACTTTAAGGTAGGAATTTCGTCTTCGCGCTCGTGCATTTCAAGCACTAAAGCTCCTTGTCATGTAATTTCAACCGAATCTGAACAAAATTGAGAACGCTTATGGGGTCCCACAAACTTGGTGAAGTGAAGTATTCGACTTAACTCGCGTCACTCATTTTTTCCTTTGGGTGGGTGGAGGGGGGGGGGGAGATCTTTCCTGACTATCATTGGTGTCGCTGGCCACTTACGGTCCGCCATGTACTTGTTGATCGTCGCCATTTTGATGGTGACTGTAGCCGTTTCTATTTTCCATGAGGGCGCGTTTATGCAGCGACTCGCCTTTGCATTCTCTCAGCTAGAACTCAATTGCGATGGCAAAGGTGACATTGCCATGGTAACAACGCTAAATAGATTAGCTAAATCCGACATCGTTTGAGTAAATACTTGCTGTCTTATAATCCGTGCCAATAATATAAAGAATTCCTCATGACGAAACAATTTTCCCAAACGCTTCTGAGCTCACGTTATTTGCTGTTTTCGTTGCGACGCGGCAGACATAAAACCGCCGCCATGTTGGCATTTGAGGTGATTCTAGCTGCGAGTATGCAAAAGCGAGTTGTTGCGTAAACGTGCCCTGAGATATAACGCGTCAGTTGAGTGATTCTGTTCTCTTGTCTGGGGTATTTTTTATTTTCGCGGGAGGTACAGATTTATTATAAGATCAAATTTGGGATTTGTCTAACATGGTCGTAACGTGTAGCTCAGTGCCAACCCGGACTACTGCACAGTGACTGAGGTTGGCACTAATAACCTATCTGTCGACGCACAAAATGCAAAACAGGGCCCCAATCCCCAACCCCCCATTGGTAGCTCCGCCACTTAACAACTGTATTTAAAGAAAAAGGACATAACAGTGAACCCACCGTTCTTCGCTGATGGGGAAATCGTCACGACCATTAAACTACTCGTGCTACCCAGATACATTTGCTTTGGTTTACAATATTCAAATAGTCTTTTCAATTGCAAAAAAGTTCTGGTGTAGAATGGTAACCAGATTTTAAAATATATAACCTGTTTCCACCTTTTAACTTGGGTTCAAGACTGGCCAAGTATTTTTGGATGGGGGGGGGGGGGGGAGAATGACGCTTAATAACGCGTCGACAGCCAGGTCATTAGCACCAACCTCGGCCGCAGGGCATTGGTCCGGGGATGCACTATGCCTGGTTTTGACTAGACACGCATTAAGGCTGTACTGAGGTTTAGGCAATTGACTCGGTCAGGTGAGGGTACAGGTTTTACAAACAGTGTTTTAGGAATTTCTTTTTCCGTTGTTGTTACGGCGTTTTAACGTTGCTTCAACATTGTCTTTTTCACCTAATCGATGCATGTTAGAATGATTTAAGACACCACGAAACGACCAAACTGACTTACCGCACTATACGCACGATAATTAAGAATGATGGGTTTGTCGGGGGGGGGGGGGGGTGGACGGGGAGTTTATTGATTTATTATATTAAAGCTAATATTTCGGCTGTAAAGCCACGGCTCTTTTCTATTTGTTTTCTTCTAGCCGTTTATTCTATCCAGCATAAAACAAAGTAAAAAAAAAAAACCATCCTGCTAAAAAGGTCGAATACCATCTGTAAGTTTTGCTTCTGCCAAAAGTTCTGTTTGGTTAAGGAAATTTCCAATGAGAAAGTAAGATTCCTTTTCGCGCTATCTGCCTGCTAAATTTTCTGGGCCCTCTAGCCTTCTCGTGCGTAAACACCGCTATGCTGACTTGCAGAAATTCTGCCTGCTAAGACATTCCATTCTTGACTGGAACCCCAATGGCTTCTTCGCCTCTCTATAAGTGACGTCATTATATTATGTGTTTCTAAGTTAGAAAGTTACGTTTATTCCCAATACTAGAACGTTAATAACTTTAGAGGGCAAAACGTAACTGTTGTTTGGATAATACAGAACGACAAGTAGATCTAACATATTTATTTATGGTGGGCCTACATTTTATTCAAACTTGCATATTTCTGGAAGATGGCTTATGGTTTACGAACGGAAAATTGGACTTTATATAGTATAAACAGCGTTATCATTTAGAAAATAAATCTTCTAAATAATAGCGCAGTTTATACTAAAGTTCAATTTTCTGTTCGTAAAGCATAATCCTTCTTCCGGAAATATCTAAAGTTTGAATAAACCGCAGGCCCACAATAAATAAATATGCATAGAATTTCTTAACTTAAATGCTTCAGGAAAAAAAAAAAAAGGATGAAGATGAAGATGAAGCAAGTTGTCGGAATTGTATTTCTATATTGTCCATGTCATTCAGTTATGTTCTTTAATAAGTAGGCCTATTTCGTTGATGAACTTTTGTGTATTATGCATGCATTGTGGATAAACAGTCTACAGACTGGTCTTGCTACTTACATTCTCTATCAATGTATTCAGTGAATCTAACACTTTTCGTTAGTTGTAATAGAAGGAAAGGATTTTTTTTTATAAGCGCATGGTAACGTTAAATATTTAGTGAGTCTACAAAGGAGAAAATTGGTATCATTGAGCGTAAATGTTTACCCTTTAGCGGTTTTTTCCTACACAGTTCAAATCAACAATCTACCAGAATGTATATGAAATTATTTATTTGTAAAACAGTTCAGTTTTGGGGAACCAATACGTGACATATTAGCGATCACTTCTTGCAGAGCCTTTGATTGTAGAATATTCCGTTTGATATTTTTCTGCGTTGCTTCTTATGTTCCCACTGCTTAGTTAGGCATAAATATTTTATTTTACACACATTTGAGATAGTTCGTAGACGATGTTTTACGTTGTGAACGGATGAGAGAAACATTCTTCCGATGGCTTCAGGCTATACACATGTAAAGGTTATACACATGTTGCCCTTTTTAACTCCCTCTCCCTCGTCATATTTCCTCACATCATTTTCATATTCCCTTGAAAATGACGTCACATACTTCGGATCTCTCCCCTTCTTAACCGATGAAGTGGGTTTACGGAGAATTCTGAGTTTAGTTGTAAAATTAGCCCAATTTTGTCTTTTGTCCCAAAAGTCTGATGACCTTCTTTCTTTCTTTGCTCTTCACCTTGTTTGGATTGAAAGGTTATAAAAAAAAGATTAGGCTATGTGTGACGTCACACGTTTGGTATCGCGTCTCCCTCACTTATTCCAAACTGTCGCACTCCCATGAATCCTTCTATTCGTCTTGCGTGATGTCATTTATGAACGCCCTACCCTTCCCATGCTGCACCTGTTTCCAGCAATACGTGATAGCGCTTCACAGGAAAGCTCGTGCGTGCATTTGTCGTAGATTTTCTGCAATCGTACAAACAAAGAAACACTTCGAGGATTTAAAAGAATCTACATCATTAAGGACGTATGATGTACGTGCGTGTGTGTTTGTTTGTTTGTACCTCTACTCCTCCGGAACCAAAGCACCTACAAACATGGGAGTAGGACCAAACGAAAGATAATTAAATTGCGCTTCGGATAGACCTATTTTCATCACCGTAACTTAATATTATGATCCTCAAATACGCGAAAAACCCAGAAGAAATAACGTCAAAGTTTTTTTTAATCTCCATGATGTTTGTTCAGGACGTCATGGTTTGTTCCGGTAAACGTCCTCGAGCAAAGAGAGACGACGCCAACGGAGCCAGCGAAGCGAGAGATGCGTCTAGTCTACATCATTGAAAACGTATAATGTGCGTGTGTGTTTGTGAGAATGTTTGTACCTCTACTCCTCTTGAACCAAGGCAGCTACAAAGACGGGAGTACGACCAAATGAAAGATAATAAATTCCGCTTTGGTTAGGCCTATTTTCATCGCTGTAACTTGATATTATGGCCTTCAAATACAAGAAAAAAACTGCTTAAATAACGTCAAAGTTTTTATTACCCTCATGATGTTTGTCCATGACATCATAGTTTGTTCACGCAAAGTTTATTATGGGCATGAAATATCAGTCAATTAGTATATGAACAAGTAACCTCCTCGAGCAAAGCGAAACGACGTCAACGGAGCGAGCGAAGCGAGCGATGTGGCTAGTTATAGTTAATGTACTATTTATTCTGCGGTATGGATGAAGTCACGATTTTAAATATACTTTTAGCAACTCATGGCGGTTGCTGAAATTCGTGTACAATTTAAGGTTTAGAGGGGGCGATCGTTCCCCCCCCCCCCCGCCTTCTGGATGCTATCCTGACAAACAAGCGCCTTTTGTGCAGTGTTTTTAATGAATCAAAAAATAAATATGATATAAGGTTTTGTTAAAGCTGAAGATGACAATATTAGCAAAAACAAAAACCGTAACGTATGAAAGTGGTCCAACCTTGATGATGATATAGTTTCTTGTTACACTATTGGAGGAGGGAGGGAGGGAGATGAGGCTTAATGGCGCGTGGACAGCTTGGTGGTAGAGCTTGGATCGCTCTATTGTAGTCATTCCCAAAATACCTTAGGTTTAATAAACAAGGTGAACAATATAAATCAGGTATTCCAACATTATTGAGGACCAGTGTCTGTAAACTGGTCCTTTTTTTGATTATATTTCAACTACTTTTACTTTGTAAAGCAATAGCATGAAAAAAGTTCCGCTGATGAGACAAGCGTTATTGACATTCCTGACGTACCATCAACTGAATATACCGGTTCACAAACAGACACGCCGTGAACGCATATCCGTCGAGATGGCGCAAAGAGGAATGGCTCTAAACTCTACGAAGCGACTCAAGCACCCCCGAAGGTAGTGACCAAACTGGGCAATGGTGTAAAGCACCCCATTCCTCACACTACAAGGCCATCTGAAATCAACACAGAACACAATAAAGAAAGCTCAGAACCCATGGATATCAGCCCTTGATGTTAAAACAAGCCAAGAACCAATGGATACAGCCGAGAGTGATGTTGGTTCTACTGTCGGAAGCGCAGATGAGGGACTATCTCACTTGGAAACATCACAGTTAAATGCTCATCATCTCATCATGAAAAAAGTTATTTTTAGAAAGAGAGAATAACCCTATGCTTCTATCCAATGTAAGAAAGGGCATCAATAAATATTGAGCAAATGTGATGATATTGTTGGTTTGTGAATTAAGACCAGTAAATGTTCTGGTTCTGCCATTCTTTTGCAAGCATCGCCAAATATTTCTGTTAGTAAACTTAGACAGTTATATGCACCATTTCGCATAGAACGAATAAATCACGGTTGCTTTATGGGTTCGTTTTGATATTCAAAACCTCGTGTGAAGACGTTTGTGAAGATGGAGGGGAATGGGAGGCCTCCAAGGTCCCATAATCGAAGTATTTGTAAGAGTCAGCAAGAGAGTTGCCATGTATCACCTAGAGATCAGGCATTCAAAGACGCATTCAACGCACGTGCCTTGGCCCGAGAACGTGCATCGAGGCTGTGATATGAGCTCCAATCTGTTTGTGGAGTTGCGAATCCGAAGAAGGAAGAAGAGCGAGGAGAGGAAGAAACGAGGACGATTCGTCGCGACAGTGCCTAAACGAGGACGTACAAAGGCACTCCCTATCTTCCCACCGTTTCCGGGGTTGTTCCTTCGATGGAAGCTCTTTCATTACGACGGCGCACCCAAAAGCAAGCGCCGTACGATTTCCTCATGCAACGGCAAGAGGGAGGTAAGCTATAAGGCCACTTCCTCATGCTGAATTTCTGCTAAAGTGAATGAATACGCCACTGCGAAGCACCTAACGTATTGCATGTGAGGTCAGTATGAAAGAGGAGAACAGAAACGGAGATGCTCTTTTTCTATCGGGGGATATGAAATGTTCCCCCCATTTTTACCTTTTAGGATTTTTCTGTGTTCATCTATGTTACGAATTTTTCTTCTCACTGATACGCATGAGGCACAACCTTCCAATCATTTCAAAGCCTTTACCCAACTCAATTTCCTTACGTATATTCAAAACGAATCATACTACATAGATTGCATTTCTAAAGAATCGCAGTAGGTTGCTCATATATACGCGACATATTTGTACGATATATTCTACCAATTATTTTGCCTAATGGAAATCGCCCCTTGTTATTAGGGCTCATTTACGCAAGTACTCGCCTTCGCATTCTCGCAGCTAGAAGCTAGAAATCATCTGAAATTCCAACATGGCGGCGGTTTTGGCTTTGCCGGCTTGTAACGAAAACAGTCAATATATGAGTTCAGAAGCCACTGAGAAAATCGTACGTCTGGAGGAATTCTTTATCTTATTGTCAGAGATTATAAGACTGCAAGCATTGACTCGAACGATGTCGGATTTAGCTAATCCAGGCAGCGTTGTTACTATGGCAATGACACATCTTCCATCGCGATTAAATTCTAGCTGCGAGAATGCAAGGCGAGTCGTTGTGTAAACGCGCCCTTGCACGTTCCTTCGAACGCGATTCGAAGATAACTTTTAATTCCTTTGGTTGTATTCGTTCTCTACTTTTATGCTGGACATTAAAAAGAATTTTCCACAATCATGCTTTCTTTTTACGTAGAAAATTTGTAAATGTGTATTAAGCGTGTGTATGGAAAATAGTTTGAACAAACATAGAGAAAAATCTTGGATTGCAGATCTTTTGGGTTAAACACAATGGAAGGCCTTCCTTGGCAACAGCTCTTTTTTGTTTGGCATATTATTTTACCGCACGCTACGAAAGAGTTGTCATCCTAGGAGTTTTTGGTCGCTCGTATATAAACTTGTTGGATGGAACGAGTGAATAATGCTACCTTGTTGAGGGTGCACGTGTAAATCATGGCTACTAGAACGACCCCACACTTCTAAAATAAATCACACACGTAACTAAATATCCCTTTCCAATCATTCAAGCCAAATAGCATCATGCCCCAAAGCAGAGGGAAATTATCTAAATCCCAAGGCTTACTGAAAACTTTGCAAGGGCTCCCCAGAGATCATGAACCAAAGCAAGCACGCACAGCCGAGTGGTCAAGTTGGTCGGCTGTCAGCCAAATGGACGGCATTGCTCGTACGCTGCATGGATACAGACTATACAAATAATGAACGGGGTGAAACCACCCAGAAGTCATATCGTAGAACAATCTGTGCATTTATTTGAACGTTATTAAATTTTACGCTTACCCGGTATTTTAATCACTGGAACTCGCACTGAATATCTTTATTGATAACTTATCTCACGTTCGAAGTCATTATTTGTACCACTACGTTGTCCTGAGCGATCTGAGAAGCGTTTTAATATCGAGGTAAAAGCCCCGGCCATTACCGGATATTAGACTGGAATATCAAAGACTTAAAGTTCTCGCATTGCTCTGGACAACGTACTAGTGCCGACAATGAGGTCCAGTGATTATAATAGTGATTATAAAAAATACGGATTGTTCTATGAGATGACTTCCGGTTAGTTCCACCTCTTTCAATATATGTATAGTATGTATCCATGCGGCACGCAAGCGACGCTACCGACGAGGACCTGTGCTACCGACCAAAGCCAAAACGTCGTCTGATGACACAAAAGAATTGGAAAGTCAATAATAAGCGAAGAAGTGCAAAAGAAATGCCATAATAAGTCAGTTTTATGCACGAGTTTCGTTCCAGTGATGTGGCTCGACTATACTATACTCGTACTGGAATCGGCGAAACATTCTTTCTCCAAACCCTACTGCCTTTCCATCGTTATCAGTAAACGACCACTCCTCTGTCCATTGGAAGGACATATACATTACTTGTTGGGCAGAATCAGCCATTTCATTCAAATGAAAGTTAACTGCATAGAGGTGACTTACTGTATTATTTACTTTCTGTGCTTGACGTTAGCTTATTTCCTATTCTCCTTAAATCCAAGCCCAAAACGTTCCCGTCATGTTTAAATCTGTTATCGTCTTGATTAACTGCAAGAGCACCCTCACACACTTAACGATGTCGTATTCCCATAGCGATCAAATACAGACTCAGAGCACTACATTTTCTTACAAGACGGTGTTTACCACTGATAAGTAGTAGTTATAGCCGTACTTTTGCAACAATGGTCTGCTGATAAGTGTTTTCGACACATTTTCTTCCACTGCTTTCCGAGGACTAAAAGCATGCATACGAGGTGAAGCCAAATATTCAGTCCGCGAAAGCTATTGGAGAGAAATATTGCATGAAGACCACTGATCAATCGACCATTGTTTCAAAAGAAAGGCTGAAACTTGACCATAATTTCAGATCTTCAGGAAACTTGTAACGTATTGTAAACTCAACTGTTAGTTGGCCCACCATCAAAACATCTTACACGAAGTGGCAAGTATTATCGTTTACTGGGTAAGTTTTTTATTTTCCTGTTCGTCAATCGACAGTTTGGAAGCATACATTTATGTAGCTCTAATTCTGTGCTTGAAATGACATCAGATTATAAATTTGCATATTGCCGGATCTTGATGGTTGCAATGTGTCTATTTTAGACTACTGGAGTTGGATGTAACTAATGACGGTGTAGAAGTTTATGGTTGTTTCATTATGAATTTATGTTATTGTGTGCGCGGCGTATCTTGAGTCCTGGAAGTATTTTATGAGCAGCTACGTCTTCCTGGAGGGAGCGGCTTTAGTCGACGGCCGCCATTGTTTTTGTAACCATTTTGGATATCAACAAGGCACTCTGCTACAAAAAATGTACAATCGAATATCTGTCTTCGTTTTCCAACGAACTCAAGATAGGCCGCGCACACTTTAATAAAGGTTTCAATATGCAATTTTATATACTTTCTGCATTCAGTTAAGTTCAAAATCGCACGATTCGCACTGAACAGGAATACCATTGTTTAAAAGTAGCACTATCGTGTGACTTTTAAACAATACCTCTGGAGATAGGCTGATTTCGTGTAATTTTTGAATAATGCAAGCCGTATCATCAGAGCAATTGTTGCAAACAATGGATATAACTGTCTTGTACTCGTAGCTGACGTTACGTGGCTACGGCCTTTGTTGGTCTCATATAGCAATGCGTCCCAATGTCGCAATGCATTGTGACCAACCAGCGGCAGATTTAGCATGGTGCGGATGGTGCGGCAGCCCCCCCCCACCTACCCCCACCTTTCAGCCAAAAACTTTTTTTTTTACGATTTTTGGATTTTTTTAGTATAAATTTAAAAAGGAAAGGGAGAGAACAAATCATTTTGACTGTGTGATTGTTTGTTATTATTAAGAAGGAGTCGGGGAGGTACGGCCTTTAGGGCAAAAAATACATTTTCGTATGTAAAATTTGGCAGTGCACCCCCCCCCCCCCCCTTAACGGAATTCTGTATCCGCCCTTGTGACCAACATTACTTGTAGCATGATGGAGCAGTATTTCATTCCTCTTGTTCGCTGAAGGTAACGTTAACGCATTAACAATGTCGTGCCAGCAGATTTAAAATAGCTTCGTGCAGATCTTTTAAAGCGGAAAATAAGTGCCACAACTCATTTGCTCCTAGGGGAATAAGAGCTCGTGCATTTGTTCCTCCTTAAAACAATGGAAAACGCATTTTGAAAACTGCCAATGTAAATAGGACAAACGCTGCGTGGTGTTAACACGGGAAAGAAGTTGACAAAAAGTCTAGTTTTTAGTTACTGCGCAGTGAAAGTTACGAAAACCTCGAAACTATTGCTCCATTCTAATAAATAACCAGTTGTTGAATTCCCTTTGGGCATATCGGAGTAGGTTTTAATGTTAAAATTGACAAGCGAGCAGAGAATAGATCCCCCGCCACCTGATCAATACGCCAAGCCAGCGTACCACGCAAGCCACTCCACTCGTTTATGTATGCAGAAAGGTTTTAGAGAGCAGTCCAAGCGAGAAGCCGCGGCTGCTACCAGCCGTGCAACACCCTCTCGTGTACCATGCTTTCCGCATGCAACCTATATACCATCTCCCAAGCTCGCTCGAGGGTGAACTGTTTCGGCGAACGTTGCAGAATCTATACTCGCGGATGTTTTGCCCTTCAAGCTGCGCTCTGATCTCTTGCATGCCTTCAAGCACAAACGATCGAAAGTTAATTAACCCTACATTAGAGACTAGATTAATAGTCCAAATGGTTATTAATCACTGCAGCATGCAGATCAAAAAAGCCCGGGAAGCTGGGGGTCGGGGTGCATTGACTAAGGCTACAAGAATGGACGAGCAGATATGCGGTGGTTGGAGAGGCTGGCTTCAACTCTCTAGAGGGTAGTGCTGTGCACTAGCTGCTCTTGAGCGAAGACGCCTCAGGAAACCAGGGCAATCACTCGATTTCTTGACGGGGTTAAAAAAAAAAACTACGTTCGAGGAAAGAAACAAAAAATTCCGGGAAAAAAAACCCCACCAGGAAGAGCGAACCAAAAAAATGAGGGAAAGAAAAGAGTAGGTAATCCTAACATCTGTTGAAAAGCTCTCAAGCCTCAGCCGCTCTGCTGATCCGTGGCCGAGCTATACGTGCGTTTCTTCGTCAACAGTGGTTTTTTTTTAGCCTTTTTCATTTGCTCTTTATTTTTTTCTCGTAGCATCTTGGAACTTATTTTTTTATCATAGGGATGAGACCGCACGAGTTCTTATGCAAGTCGCAAAGATTAAATGTCAAAGAAAACGCCATCGGGATGGGTCCAGCACATAAGAAATCTGTAGTTTTCTATGTCATAAAAAAGGGAACACCAGTATTTTAATGATGCATGAGCCTCTCTTGCAACATTAAAATACTAGTGTACCCTTTGTATACTACCTTTTCTACCTCTCTATTTTTTCTACGTTAGATTACCTTTCTGCCTTTTTCTACCTTTGTTTATTCTTATGAAACAAAGCTAGAACATATGATGTGATCACAAAACAAACTGAAAAGAATGTGTAAAGTTTCATTATTCGCATTATTATTATCATTATTTTATCATTGTTATCATCATTATCATCATTATTATCATAATTATTATTATTTACTACAAAACTATAAAACTACAAAGGACATTTATCGTGAAAATCAATTATTTAATTTTCAGCAGCTCTACAAGTACACAATCATTACGAATAGTTACTTTGATCCCACTTATAAAACTTTTAACCTAAGATCCTCAAAAACCAACAATGCATGGATGCCGACTCCACCTTGGAGAAATTCATATGGTAAAAGAGTCATGTCTTATATTATTCCATCCTTATTCAACGAACTCCCATTCTGCTTAAGAAACATTACCAGTGCTAATAAGATGAGAAAATAAGTAAAAAACTGGATATTGGGACTTACTTAAATGTAACAACATTGTACTTTATTTATATAACGATTTACCCTTTACATATATTTTTTATTGTAAAATTAATGCTGATACATTCATTTAGACTTTACCAATTACACTAATTACACCAATATCTCAGATGTAACGATCTGTCAAATTTTGTGTCATTCATAAACGATGTTTGTATTGTCCTTCTGTACACATACAAGCTTTATCAGCTTCGTGAGTTGTCTTGTTTGCTGAATAAAATTATTATTATTATTTGCATTATTATTTATAATTATTTATTATTAAACCATCCAAGATTTAGTATCCTACTAAATAAAAAGATTCTTAGATTTGCATCGGTATTTGTTCTAAAATAATATGTTTCGTGACACTGTAGCCGCCCCTTTTTTTTGATCAGGCATGCTTTCACAATACAAAACAGAAAACTTAAATATACTATGTAGTGTAGGCATACGGTTATTAGAGTACAAGCTGTTTCCACACAGTGACATAATGTATGCACACCATGCCACGCACTAGCAGAGCGGTAAACACACAACTTCATCAATCATGCAGAAAATCAATCAGCAAATATGATTTAGCGGTATGTCAAGAACGCATGGCTTGAACGTGAAGCATGATTGATTTGGCTAAACATTGACTCTTTTACCATAACTAATCAAGTTTGATCTTTGGTGATAACCTATAACACTGCAATTATAACCGCTGCACTTGTTAGGAAACCAAAAAAATAAACCAATTAATCGTAACCAGGACTGCCACTCTCAAAACACTGATGTTGAAAAGAAGCCAAAAGGTGCACACACAAAAAGAAAGTACCAGCATATCGAATATTACTGCACACCGTTATAAAGCTGATAAAAAAACCTTTATGCTTCAAATTTTATTTTTGTGTGCACCTTTGGACTTCCTATCAAGATCAATATTTCGGTGCTTTGTATTAATGAATGTCTTTCTCAAAATCGGAATAAATAAAAAAAAATCAAACAAAACAAAAATTAAAACAAGATAATCAAACAATCGCATAAATTTAAACATAAACTAATCATTAAGAATAATTGTTTAGTTACGTAAACTTATTAAACTACTTTAAAAATTGAATAAAAAATCACTAGATAAAGGGTTAAATGCTATAAGACACATTCAGTTAATGAAGGTATGGCCTTGTGAAAAGAGATAAAATGTGAAAGAAAAAGTAAAGTCATCTGCCTCAATTGGTACTGGAAACCAGACCCTTCGATGCACTAAAGTTTACTATTTGATTTCATTAATTAATAGTGTAAAGCCGAGAACCATTTAAAACAGGCAACAAGCTCACAAGATTCAAAATATTTTCAACCACTAAAACCCGAACTCCATTTTCGCGAGACCAGCCAGCTAGCTAGTATCGCGAGACCAAAACTGCAAAGCGTGGACTAGCGCACCAAACTCCATATACACAATACGCGAGCTACAATGTCTCGTCATGGCAAGCGGGGCCATCTCGCGCCCTTCTGCTCAGCCTGGATTCTTTCAGCTAGCGGGATCAACTCGCTCAGCTCGCTCTGCCGACAACCAATCAGTCTGAAGAGTCGATGACGTTTCAGACAAGTTGGCGACGTTAAACAAGCCGTTGTGTATCCCTGCACTTGAACAGTTTGTCGCTTAAGTTTAGCTAAATACTTTCATTGGGAGACAAACAAAATGAATCAGCACATAGTTACGAGTTTATTTAATAATCGAGGCCACCGAATGGCATGCGTACTAGGTTCAAATTATGATTAGCTCTATTATTCTTCTCCTTTCAAAATAGACCACAGGCTGTAGAGCAAAATCAGTGCTAGAATACGACAGTTCATTTCTCACAAATGTCGGGAAACTTGTTTTCCTTATGTAAAACCTAGAGAATAACCCACTGATTCCGAAAAAGCTGTTGTATGAATCTGAAAGTCTTGTAGTAATTAGATGCGAGCAAAAATATGCTTTCATTTAGGCCAATCAGAGCCTCGCTAGGCTACTGTAGCGTTAGACAAGTCGCTTGAATGGCAATTAGTAAACGGTCATCAATGAGAAAAGTTACTACGCCAAGACAGGAATCTTTGTCCGAATAGCATAGTCGATAAATTGCCCAGCTAGTAAATGGTCAATACTGAGAAGGGCTAATACGCTTTGCAGCACGAAGCCAGGAACCATCGCCTTACTAGTGCAGTTGTTGGAGCTCCCAACTAGTAACTGGCCAACAGTGAAAAAGGTCAAATGCTTAGGCAGAGCATCAAGCCAGGCGCCTTCGCTCGAGTAGCACAGTTGGTAAAGCGCTCAGCTATAAAATGGTCAACACTGAGAAAGGTAAAAATACTTAGGTGAAGTACGAAGCTAGCAACCGTCGCTCAGGTAGTACGGTTGGATTGCGCTCAGCTAGTAAACTGAAAATCTTAGGTTCGTGCTCTGCCAATGCAGAAATCTGTCTTTCTTTCTTTTTCCTTTGTCTTTCTTTCTTTAATTCTGTGTTCAGTATATCTTGTACTGTCACAGCACCATTGTTTAATGACGACTGTCTGCAACTTGATCGCCGAACAATCGGATAATGAAATGATATGATACGAAGATAATATGGGTGCATTCATGCATTCGCCCCAAAGACATTTCATATTCATCACTGCTCCGTAGTTTGTAGAATGCTTATCAGTCAAAGATTTAAACTCATTTCTACGTCGTCTGCAGAAAGGTATTCAGACAATATACACACTGTGTCGAACGTGCTGGGAAATCCTACAATGTATCCTGCTGTTAGTATTTTGACGTGCACTTACCAGGAGTCATCGCACCGAGGATACCCCACTGGGTGCAATGTATCATCACGCTGCGCATTCAACTGTTCAGAGCAGACGCAGCTGGGATATTTCTGGAACAGCTGAATAAGCAGCATGATGCATTGTAGGAGTTACCAACAAGATGGACACAGTGGGGATATAATGCATCTACTCTACCCAGTTGACGTGGAAGCCCAACGATGAATTTAAACATTAAACCAATGGGATCTTCATTCAATTCTGTAAGCACAAATCCATTCCCACCTGATAATTAGATGCTTAGCTTATTAGTTTCCAGAATTTTCAGTAGCAGTTGATTTTAAGTTGGACAACAGAACAGGTGGCAAAGCTTTCATTTCAGCCACTAATTTTAAGTTGAAAAAGAGACAAAGTTGCCAAAATTTTCAACCAGCAGCTAAATTTTAAGTTGAGAAATCAACAAAGTTAGCAGCATTTTCAGTTTATTTTAAGTTGTAAAATAAAGTTGATTACATTTAGGACTTTATTTAGGACGTAAATTTATTTTTTAAGTCAGCCAGCCACATTTCAGTTAAAAATACTTACTGCTCATTTTGAATCATAATTTTTATTATCTTCAGGAAGAATTAAATACCTTTAATTAATTTACAGTATATACAAAAAGTCGTCTTAGGACCAGCTGTCTATTTCAGAATAAACACATTCAAGGTTGAAGATCGACAACATCAATATTTAATCTGAGAATATAACTTCATAATTTTCTAATGTCAATTAACCAATGGATGAACAGTAAACGACAGCCATCAGCCAATCACGCCTCCTTACACCGATTAAAGGAACAAACGGTATTTTATCAGCTTAAACTGTTAGCCTTGTACCTTCATCTTGTATTTACGTTCGACTCGCATGGTATCCTGGCTTCCGCCGCATAACGAAAGTATGAAAGAACTGCATTCGGTAGGCCTAAACCAATTTCTAAACATGTATGACGTACCTGATAGTCAAGTGACAGGTTATTTGACTTCCTGAAGATAACGCCCTTAATCTTTGATTACCATGGTGGCAGAAGAACAGAGTCAGCTTAGCTTTCACTGAAGTACGTTACAATGCTCTGATTAGGTAGCCTTGTCTGGTTAGGCCTATCGCCGCTACTGTGCGAAGCGTGGTGGTAAAGCAACCTCAGTACACAATATATTATGCGGTACTTGAATTAACCGGAAATATTGGAAAATAAATTAATAATAATTTTCGTAAAACTTAGTTTTGTGACGGAACATATTCTATTTTAAATCTAAAGAAATAACTTTTCATTAAAAATAAAACACGAATTTACTTTGTTTGACGTGCCCTGGTGGGATTAATGTTCGTCGTACAACAGCTGTCTGCTTTCACGGCGAGTTGCTTTCGGTAAGTTTATGATGGATCGCTATGGAAACAAAACTGCTTTATTCATGGAGGCAACGGTACGCAATACCATTCCTATAAACACTAACCAAACCAGTGAGTGCGTCTGGCAACAATTTACACACTTTTATTACATGCAAATAGGAATTGTCATTTCACGTGAGAAACCACTGCCGTACTATGCAAGTTGAAGTTTTTATTTTAAAGTTGATTTTTAAAGGAGACGGTATATTCTCGTTTCAAATACAACTCGAGCGTAGTTTAAGTATCGATAAATTTTTTCAACCATTTCTTTACATTCCCAAGTTGATAAAAACATCTCGTGCAAGCGCTCGGTATTTTTTCAGCTTTTGGAATGCTACTCGCGATTGAAAAAAATTATCGATAAAAAGCTACGCCCTCGACTCGTGCTATTACTACTGAAAAAAAAACTCAATATAAACTTTCCCAGCAATAAAAAAATTTGTTTTCCCTCCTGATTTATATATAAATAAACCATGCATCCAGAGTTGTATTTACAAATTAGATACAATAAATACACACCTACATATATACACACCTACACATAAGATATGCACTTCCTTAAAAAATTAAACCGTGTTTTAGCATTCAGATGATATTAAAATGGTCGCCTTTCAGGAAACCGTACATAATTCAATGGACAAATTTTAGAAACAAATATTTGCAGACTTTCCAAACTTAAATTCGAACATTATTACAATATTTAAGCAGTCTGCTTACAAACAGGTTATTTTTATCGAAGAATACCAAATGCCTCAAGCCACATGGTATTAGCAGCTTATGGTTGCATCTTTAGTCACTATACCAAGCGCCATGGCTGTTTGTTGTGACGTGCATATCACGTGACTGGGCTAGTCCAACCAGACGGCCAAACAGTCGTTGTTCTCGTTCGTCATTGTCTAACTCATGGTGACGTCACGGCAAACAGCCATTGCGCATGGTATAAATGCAGAACGAAAACGTATACACAACTAACTGTTCATTTTCCACTACGATAATGTAAAAACAATAATATAGACTGGGAATTTGTTCATAGTTGTAGTAATGCGCTCACACGAAACTTAACAAAAATCTTGTTTTGCAGGTGATTTTGGCTTCACTTCGTTTGTTAGCAATTTTTTTTTAGTTTTTAGGAAAAGAAAACTGTATAAAAATAAAACCTTATGCAAAGCAAAGAACATAAAATAATGAATGACACTTTCAACAATGTCGACAGTATAAAAACATTGCAAATGTACTGAGAAATAAATTCCCTTCAGAAACGAAACTAAGTAAAAAAAAAAAACCGCATATATCAACACTAGTCTGTTTCCACGCATACACAAAAAAACAAAAGACTTTATCGAATTGCACCAACTTTGCGAAACACACTTTGCGTATTGAAGTGTGCTAGCCAGCCAAATTGACGCCTGGATGATAAATATTTGAACGAGCCGCCTCATTAAAAGCAGCAATTTGAAACACCCCGTGCAGCGCTTGTGATTGCAGTTTGTATTATGAAGTATCAAGGAAGTGAGGAGCTGGTGGAAGTAGAATGGTAATTTGAAAACCGGGGGGATTGTGTACTGTGGGTACAGTTGGATGGATGCATTAATGTGTCATCGGTGTTCCCATAAATCTGCCACATTAATACACGAGCCACGTGCTCTTACGGCTCACTCTATCAGCCACAGCCATCAGACAGGCCTGTGACAGGACCACCTCGACTATCACGCGTTTCACCGGATCTGTAATGAACCGGACAAAGGGTTAATCAATAAGACGAACTTAAGCTTAGATCCTGAACCTTTTCTGTAACCAAATTTTCCGACGAATCATGATGTCTTCATTAAGCATTCATGGTATTTTCTTCGGCCTTGTTCGACATTAATTAACATTTAAGGATTAATAGTCTTTGCTCTTTAAGGGGGGAGCTTAATCTTCATTGGCTAAATGCAGCACAAATGGCGTGGGAAGCGTTCCCCCCATCTGATTTTCGGTTCAGTGAATGGAACATCAGGGAGTGGAACGCTGCTATTACTGCCACATGGTAGGCCACTGTTCGTGATAGTGCCTTGCTTTGATACAAAGTTTCGTCAAGCCGAACTAACTAATGTATTAGCAATGCATAACATCCTAGTTCCATAGTGTGTGGAGTGGTGCACATCCATTGCCCAACTACGTTAAAGTTTCAGTTTCAATACAGGAAATTGTTCAGTTGCTCATGAAGCGGATAGTTTAGTCAAAAGCCAACGGGAAACGAAGCGTATTCCATACATGCTGATATACTGAAATTTTTATTCATATAATTAAGTTAGCTTATGAACTGCAGCATCTCTATGGCACGTTAAAATCTTTAACATGCCTGTATAAATCTGTGTTGAACAAACAGTAAAAGTCTATTATTATTGAAGACGGATGACGCAAAGAAAAAAAGTATGCGGAAAACCTTGGCAACACAGGCTATTTGCAGCCAATCTAACGTATTTTATACATGACCGCTAAAGAAAACAGTTAAACGAGTACAGGAATTAAATGCAACCAAAATCTAAAGAGCACAGTCCTGAAGAGAGGTGAACACAGTCGAAATTGAGTTACAGAGCGGCCTCAACACGGCCGAACACTGCCCATTGAATGGCAAACCACCACTAAGTTTTAAATTGACTATTAATAGATTTTTTATGAATAGTCTTATTAATAGGATTTGGGCCTATTGTATGATGGCTTTGCGATGCTAGCTAATGGTCCTTAAAAAGCTGGGGGCTATATTCACTTGGCTACATTTCAGCTGAAGCTCTTGAAGCTCTTGACAATAATCAAAAGATTCAAAACATCCACGGCTCCCTAGTTGCCTCCTACGACGATGTTGAAGCGCACACCGCTAGCATGTTCTGCAATGGAGAAGCTAATTTTTTTTTTAATTGGAATTATCACAATTGTAGGTCAGATGGTGTTAGCTTGGGTTTGAAGATAGCATTTAAATAATTCTAAAGCCTAATTTTAAGCCTAATTGTTATCTCCCGTTTTAGTTTCGTAAGCGACAACAGTGGAGAAATTAGGCTTATTGCGTTCGAGGTTAGGTTTATTCATTCTTGCAACACGGGATGGAGAGTGCAGTTTCCATAGCAATCCAGGAATCTTGAAATTATTATACGAAACCAAATTATTGCTCGTTGTTGCGATAGAAACACGTAGTATGCCTTTTACTTTCGTTTTATATGAGAAGTTTCCTCCTGCAGTGGCGATTTGGTATTTTACATTTGAGATTCCCATTGACAGTGTCAACGCCACTTTGGTTGCCTAGATGGCTGAATTTCTCCAAGCATTCTTTTCGCATGAAACGAATGTGAGTCGATAACGAATCCTTCTGTTTTTTTTCCCCCATTTGCTTGCCTTCCTCTAGTGGTTAAACTGCTATAATCAAATGTTATTATTTCGTTAAGTTATGTCAAAAAAGATTGTTAGCTGTAAGTTAGCTACAATGATTTATTTTGGCGATTTTTTTTAAAGATCACTTGATTACCAGCAGCACAGTGAATGCTTCGTAGGAATTCCTTAAATATTCTACCAGGATTCGAAATTTACAATGGCGAGTGTATATCAATAGATTCGAAAAATTGTAATTTCCTGGATTATAAATGATCAATTTACACCAAGTTCGAGATCAGTATTACTTTTGGTGCTATCTAGCAATGTGACAAATTTCATAGCATTCTGCACTTTGCTTTGGACTCCGACCAGACTACAAAAGTGCAACCAACCAACCAACACTTTGCAATTCTATGTCCTTTATAGGCTACGCTACGCTCGCTTCACTCCGCCAATTAGAAAAAAATCTTAATTTTGCTCGGTTTGGGAAGCGTTGAGTCTTAGTACACTTGCAATTGACGACCGTGCTACTCACAGTAATTTTCACTAGAATGGCGAATTTAATGTGACCTCGACACTATCAATATTTGAAAGGTGACTTAACTTTCTCCTTTAACCCGGATGTGAACATCCACCAAACCGAAAGAGGGTTCCGGGAGAACGTCAACCGGGAGAAAGGAAAACCATTGTCTAGTCGATCTTGGCTTGAGGCTACTCTTGCTTTGTCTTGTTCAAAGGGATACATCAAGGATTTAAATTAATTTTTCTTGAACCTTAAAGCATCTTAAAGAAACTAAAGCTCTGTCGATGAATTTGCTCAATTCTGGACCTAACAACGTTTTAACTGCAGATAACTGAGGTACAAACCAGTGAATTGGAACCGACAAACCTCCGATCGTAGTAGGTGCTGAGATAAAATCAGTCAGAATTTTTAGATTCCATGATTGCCGATGGAGCCTAGTAATGTTTAACAGTGCCTTGACCAACATGTCTTCTTTTCTAGCATACCTTTTTTAGTTTCCGATCACATCAACTTGTAAAGCGAAATGAATGGCAGATTCTGGATTCATGATAAAATCGAAATATTTCCATCTCACTGAGTCCTGAGTCCTCAGTAAAAAGTAAAACAATATAAAAACGACATTGCACCAGGAGCAGCATAAAGAAGAGGAGTCTCCAAGATTATTCTACTCCATGCCCGTTCCACCACTCGTTGGGAGTCTCGATCCCACGCAGCCAGTTGCCGAACGTGTGACCGTTATTAGGCCTACTTTTGCGGAAAACATGCATTAAAAATTATGCTATGCAGGTTCTTACCTAATACGGAAAGATATGAACGATAGGGCACGGCAACGCAGTAAATAAATATGAAAAAATAAGTATTAATAATTATTAGTATTAATTTTTAATAAAATGGATGATTAGAAAAATGTTTATTGTGGAGTACTGCATGATTTCATTTCGGGTCCAATACTTTTCTTGATATATATTAATGATACACAGTACTTGACATGGAACACTTATATTACACTATATGGAGATGATGTGATGATGTTATCCATAAATATAAACTTAGATACAATGATAACGAACTGCCAGCAGGACTTTGATCTGATAAATAAATATTTTAATGAGATTGAATAGTATATTAATACCTCGAAAACATATTTACTACCAATAACGACATGTCATCACGTATGGAAATTAAACATGTAAACAGTAAGCACCGCATAAAGGGATGCATACAGTTAAACTGTAAATGTAAGAATGTAGAAAGCATAAATGAAATAAAATATTTAGGATTATTAATTTACAAAATATGGATTTCCATGGCCATTTCAAAGGAATTATTGTAAAATTGATCAAAATAAATTCGACACTATACAAAATGATAGACTTAATAAACAATAAAAATAAAATAGAAGCATAAAAATAAAATATGAATCGTTAATCCTCTCGCAAATTTATACATGCATGTTCGACGTACACAACTACAACGAAAATCTTAGTGTAAATTCTTCAAAAAATATTGTATAAAGCAGCAAAAGTACTTATTTCAAACTTTTAAAAAATGAAAAAAAAGATGAATATATTTATACAAAACTAACTCACGACAAACGGTGTACTCGATTATACAATAATTACAAAAAACTACTATCAGAGGAATGGAAAAATGTAATAGAAAGGAAAACTAGAAAAAATCACAATTGGTTGAAATTGCAAATTTACAAAAATTCATATGGTAAAAGAAGATGGCATTTTTTAATACAAGACATTTTCAATAAATGCTCGAAGAAAAGCTAAACCTGATAATGAATAATATAAAATACAGGATACGCGATTATGTACTCAAATAATAACTGGATATTTGCAAGTTGAGTTTATCTGTTTTTTTATGTTCCGTTATTTTATGACAGACAATATTTTTTTAACAGTGCTGATGCTGTTACTCAATAATGGAAATAGAACCTGTAAATTGTCTACATACAAATACATTAGCACTTCGTGTGGCGTGTGATAATAAAATTATTATCATTAATAATAATAATAATTAGAAATTTAGATAAACCTTCAACCAAACTGAATGAACACTACGAAAATTTCTTTGATAAAAATAATAAGATTCGGAAAAAATTTGAGAAAAATTAAAGCTATTAAAATGAAAAAAAAACAACAAAAAAACAACGTCAATATCGATGAGCTGATAAATGAGAATTTTGGAATGTAATGCTACATAGATTTTGCAATGTAGGTTTGCCACATAGGTTTTTTTTTTGCAAAAAGGTTTAATGACCAAGTGCGAAAACTAAAAATAAATTGCATAAAGGCTTGACATGTAGAATGGACAAAAAATTCACTACTTCAATTGCTTAGTAAACCCATGTCCATTACCGAACCAACAGCATACGAAATTCACGGTGTCTTAAGTACAGTATTGTTGTAAAAAAATCAACTGGTCATGATGACATTCTCATGGAAGAATTAGTGAAATCTAAACCTAATACCTGCATGTTCATTGATAAACTTATTTCAGTTATGATTGAAACAAAAATTTGGCCGGAAAGCTTGAAAAAACAAATAATCAGAACAATTTAAAAAATGACTACACTATACAAGCCAATTTCTTTGCTTCCGGCTGTAAATAAAATAAATGAAATTTTTTTGCACTTAGAATTGACATTTTTTAAACGCGATATCAGTTAATTTACTGAAATCAATTCGGGTATCAGAAAAAAGGTACATTGGATGCATCACGGGACGTTAACAGTCCTGTAATCAGAGCCCTTCATAAAGGAAATATGTTGGTGCCATACTAGTGGATTTACAAAATGAGTTTGATAGTATTGAAAATAGTAAATTATTTACAAAAAATAATACAATTTCTATTTCCTGGTGACCATGGCTGCCAGCTGTCTGACCTGCTTACAAACAGCAACATATTCTTTCAAATGAGGAATTTTGTGGCAGTTTGATATCACAATTTTTTTTTCACTATTTTACACTATTTTTGTATACGTGACATCATTATCGTCATAGTACTGAAGCTCTCCAGAAAAAAGGGCTTGCTGTGATTTCGCCGATTGTTAAAATCTGAATCTAACTTAAATCAGTGAAGTAATTACTCCAATGAAGTGTGGTAATTACTTCAAGATTAAAGGAACTACATATTTTACCATGGATGCAGATAACCTTCGGATTGGTGCTTTGTTTGCTGCACAGCCTTCCTTCCTATGCAAAGTGCATAACTTTCAGACCAGCCCTTCCCCCTTACACATTTCCCTTACCCACTTATGGGCGTAACACAAAAAGCATCAAACAAGCCCCAAACATAGAAATGGTATATGTCTGGTACAGCCTTATCAAGTTTTTACTGTTGGAAGATGCGACTGATGTTTTTCATTATCCACATTTCTACCACAAACAACAACCTTTCACTCTGAACTAAAAGTAATGTAGTCAATACTTCTGTACTTTGCAGAACAACAATAGTTTGACTTAGGAATTAATAGGTCACCTACGACATAAAAACACGTATGTCTTCTTCTCGCGCAAACTTGTTGAAAAAAATCAGAAACCGTAATGGGAATGACGTTAGCACAAGATCATGCATCGACTAGTCGTAGACAATGTTGGCTATTTCCGTGGGACATGTGGACAGCATGCCAAAAAAAAGTGCATCCATTCCCTTTTCATCCCAAATCCAGCCGACTTACCAAGTGAAGTTTAGGATTGGATGTGGCTCTAGGTTGTGGCATTACTCCAACCTATAAGCTACGAAGCAAAGTCATTCCCTAGACTGGTTGGGATCCACACACACCTTTGTCCTTTGGAGGACACAGTAGTTTCCAAAGCAGCCCAGTCCAGAGTTACGAATCATGGATGTATGCAGCAGAATGGAGGTTCCCAAAAAAAAAAGATATTGTGGAACAAAGTACACCAGCACCACGAACACCTGTGTTGCTGCTTCCATCATCAGGGAGCCCAACTTCACCAAGCAGTATCCTTGGGGCTATCTGGGACACCTCTAAGTTATCATAAACGTGTACGGATATGCAGGACGTGGCTGCACAAGTCAAACCTGACTGGAAAGTCGGGAGGATACTTAGTTTAGGGCCTGCTAACACACTGAAGACCCTGCTAACAAGGGCCTGAAGGGCCTGCTAACACATTGAAGGGCCTGCTAACACATTGACGAAATTGTCTAACGCCTAAAGCTGAGTAAGAGCAAACGAAAGTTCGTGAATCGGTTTGTTTAAAGAATAGAACGAGCAAGTATTTTTACAGGTTAAAGAGCCTGGTACAGTTTAATTCAATCCATCCAATAATTTCCTTTGTTCGTAGATGTCTACTATGTGATCACCCAATCAAATGACTTCAGGTTACCGCCCTAAGCAGTAATGATTTCTATAATGGAACAGTGAAATTCAATTAAGCCACGTTAAGAGGCACCTTTAAGGGGAAGTAGACTTAAGAGACCAAGCACGGAGTAAGCCTATGCTTGTGCCTTCTGAGGCCTTTGACTCTTAAGCTTCTTGTGTTTTGTATGGACTTGTTCCGTAGAATGTAATCACGTCTCAAACATGATTGCATTCTGCAGCCCTTAGGGTTGACCAGGACTGCTTGGTCGTGTTGCCATGGTGACGCGCCCATGGCTTTGTTGCACAGGGCTCTTCAAAGTAATAGAAGTGCCAGCCGCATAGTGGTAAAACAAAAATGTTAAGTACCTGTTGTTTTCGGAGCAAACTCATTTGATGTGGTTGTTGCTCAATTCTTTGAAAAAAAAACTGTACAGCATGTTTCACTCAAGATTGCACTGTCTCCAACCGGTAAAAGGTTGCAGGTTATTCAGAGCTAATAAATAGCTTCCAATTTACAATATGGGCTATTCAAAGTCAATAAATTCACAAAGTCAAACCAATCGGTCATCGTGGCTGAGCGGTGAGAGAGCTCAGCCTGGTTGCTGGAGGTTTGTGGATCTGGTCGAACCCCTGGAAAGGGGACCTTGGCAAAGTCCCTGCCGGCCAGGGTAGTGTGAGAGGCTACCATGCTCCTTCAGCGGCTATGGGAACTATTCTGGCCAATTCTGGACTATCTTCCGGCCCCTACGATGATCAGAGGTTTCCCGGATCGAATCCCCGGGTTGGCACCTCCCTTTACCAGACATTTCTTCTTCTCTAAAAGTCTGGTAATGTTCAAAATTGAGCCGGTTCAGCCATACAAGCATTAAGTTGCTTCGCACGGCTCAAAGAAATTAATTTAAAAAAAATTCCTATTATTATCTACAGATCTGAAGAGCAAAGCACAGTTGTTGGTTTGGCAGTTACAAAACCCGGTAGACATTGGGATCGTTTGCAAGATTTAGCTAATAAAATTATGTTATTTTCTAGCTTGACCTTGTGCCTCCACGAAGAGGAAGCAGGACAATATAACACAATAGGCATATTTATACGTAAAAAAAAAAAAAATTTTTTAACAGCTACTAACATATACCAGCGATAACAGGAGCCGGGCGGAGGGGATTGAGGTTTAATGGCGTGTCGACAGCTAGGTCATTAGCGCCAACCTTAGTCGCAGTCCAGTGGTCTGGGGTGCCACTACACCACACATCACAGAGATGTTAACCAGGCCCATCGCCTAATTGAAATGCTAATTTCCGTGGAAGGTGGAAACAGCAACGAACACCATCAAGATGGTGATAATCAACAAGAACATGACGGACCTCCATCAATGACATCCAGGCGGGATAACCCCCTCAAAGGGAAGCAATGAGTAAGGTTGATGCGACTAATATGCAAACGGGGTAATACCACCTCTTCCCAACAATTGCGGCGACTAGCCCCGTACTATTCCTGGACAATGCCTAGTCAAACAAGAAACGGGAAAATCGTTAGAAAATCTCGGGTATTTGAATATGAGTTCAATTTCTGGTGGTAATGTTTCATGATTGGGTAGTTCATGTTTGGCCAAGCTTGTGTTTCTATTTGACATACTGTAGGTTCGTTGTGGCTGTTATGTTAAATTTTGCATTTTAAATTATAATTTTTACCTCTATATTTCTTTATTGTTTCCTTCCAGTGTGTATGAATATTATGGAATTGCTAACAGTTCGCTTGTTCGATGCCATTTTTAACAACTGCTACAGTAAAACTGATCTTAAAACATAATTAAACACTCGGTGGCAGTCATTTCCAAAGCTTAAAATACAGGTGGACTTGCCTTGACTCACAGTAAAAACACATTTAAAAACTACGTTTTTTCTGTGAGTCCGTCCCATTAAAGTTACAAACAAAATGGTGACGTTTCGTTCCAAATATGGCAGACTCGTCACACCTTGGTAAATAAACTGGCTTTATACGAAGTAAATTTCCGTAAGACTTTCCATAAGTAAATAAAGCACGTCTAATTTATAAAATTTGGGCGAAGGTGAAGTTCCGACAAAATTCTGGAAAAAAAATAATTCATTCAACACATTTTGTTTCTTAAATATCGTTCTTAGCATTGACCACACTTGTTTTTATTTGTGGGGGGGGGGCAGATTTTGACGTATGATAATGCGATGGGAGC